>MU702893.1:9394-21571 GCA_026770625.1 Nicotiana glauca | reverse complement strand
GTCCAGATTCGTTCAACATAATTAATAAAAGTATCTGAAATTTAATTAACCCTAAAAACATTTCCCTTCTTCCTCGTACCCTGTTCTCCGCCGCCCCTCCACCGTCGCCGCCGGCCGGAAATCGTCTCCGCCGGCAGCAAACCTCCAAATGCCCCAAAATTTACACCATTAGATCCCCTTCCTCTCCTCTTTCCAGCCCCCATAATATTTTCCCTCAATTCCCTTCCCAACTCCTCGAATCTTCAAAATTATTGCCACCGTCTCCGCCGCACACGTCGGTGCCGGCTCCGTTCACCACCAAAATAACTCCTCACCTTCCTCTCTTCAAATCCATAAACCTTTTTCCTCAAATCCCCGTCGAAGTCCTCGAATATTAAATCAAAGATTTTGTCAAAACCCTAAATCAACCAATCCTCATCAAATCAATATCACTTGGCCTCCTCACTCTCCTCATGAAGAATCCACCACCAGTGATGTTCAAATATCGCTAGAGCTGTTCCAGTTTTTAAATCTATAAGGCAGCGGAACCCTAGAGCCATAACAGTAAGTTTTCTTTTACGATTTGTTTCTGTTTTCTTCTTCTTTCATGTGGTTTTGAGTTAATTCTATGATTGTTTCTACTTCACGAGTCTGTTTTCAATTTCATCATTAGCTTAGGTATAGGTTTTATTCAAAATTGCTCTAGTTTTAGTTTTGATTATTCATTCCAAGTCGTTAAATTCTTTCTTCCTTGTTCGATCGTTTCCGGTTTAAATGGATGCTGTAGTTTTTAATTTCTAGGTTAATTTTTGTTTTGTCTTTTGTCACTTCTGTTTTGATTTATGCTTTGATTTTATGCTCGATTCTGCTTGTTTGTTCATTCAGTTTAGATTCTAATTTGTTTTGATTTTTTGGTTTTAGTTTGATTATTAGTTGAATGCTTTGTCAATATGTTGATAATCCTTTAATCGATCATGTTTTGGCCTTATTTGAATTTTAATGTTTGTTGCAGTACTTGAATTAACTAGTTACTATTGTTAATTAGTTAATGATAGTTAGTTTAGTTCAGTTTAATTAGTGATTATGTCAATGATTCTTCAGTTTGCTGTTTGGGTTTCAATTCATTATTAGGTTTAGCTTAATTAGTTAGTGTTAATTAGCTTAATCGATTTGGTTATAGCTAAAAATATTCAGTCCTTTGTGTGTTTAACCATGGTCATCTTACCTAGATTAAGAAGAGTAAGGTTAGTTGAAATTACTTAGTAATTCTAGTTGAANATGGTCATCTTACCTAGATTAAGAAGAGTAAGGTTAGTTGAAATGACTTAGTAATTCTAGTTGAATAAAAGGGGTAATTTGGACACTTCAAAGAGAAAGAATCATGTAGTAACAGATTAGGAACACCCTAGACTCTTCTAGAATAGGGCTTCAGTGTAAGTTTCAGTAATTTAGTGTAGTTACTTGAGAAACAAGTCAAGACTTTAGGACTAATAAGTAAATTCTGAAAATAAAAAGGGGGGAATCTATAAAAGGCATGTCTAGTGCCTTAGTTAACAAGTTTACACACTCTGAAAATCCCCCAAAATTTCCAACTTCTAATTTCCCCCAAAAAAAACCCATTTCTGCAAATCTGAGCCTCTAATTTGAATTTCAAAATTCAAAGAAGTTCAAAATCTGAACTCTTGTAGTTCAAACCTTCTTTTAGATCAAAAACTCTTCAGAAAAACAAAAAACCAGATCTGAAATTTTGAAGCTCCCTTAGATCTTAGTTCTTTCAAAAATACAAAAAAGGTGACAGAAAATCCAAAAATACTGTTACATTTAGTTCCTTAGATCATTTTCCAC
Source organism: Nicotiana glauca (assembly GCA_026770625.1). NCBI lineage: Eukaryota > Viridiplantae > Streptophyta > Magnoliopsida > Solanales > Solanaceae > Nicotiana > Nicotiana glauca. Next base: position 19,747 of record MU702893.1, on the reverse strand, counting down.
TTTTTAGCAACTATCTCGGATTTCTAGCCTAGATAAATATGAAAAATAGCATGAAATTCCTTGTGATCAGCTGCTAAAGTTTCAGAGTGTTTTTGAGTGTATTTTCAACTTAGTTTGGTGTTATTCAAGTTACTTTGAGTGTGTTTTCTGTCTGATTTGGTATAAAACATCTACTGGGTTGGAGTTATTCTGGTTGAGTTCGAGCTTGTGGTTGCTTAGTAAATTTTGGTTGTTGTTGTTGCTGTGCTGACCATTTCTCCTATTTGTTTTGACCTTCAGGTACACATCTTGTATTTCCCAGGGTTTTGAAATGAAATGAAGTGCTGATCTTGCCTCTCTTGTTGAATTCCTTTGTTTTTTTTTTACTTGTAATTAATTAGAACTCTATTATAGTATGTAATCAACTAAGGACTGTATAACTGGACTGAATATCTAGGCTGTGTACTTCTGATTATGTCCGTTCACACGTTATAATTTCTGTAATTAAAACTGGGCGGTGTAGGCTGATATGATTGGACTATTGTGTTTCTTTTAGTTTGTATCAGTAGGTTTGCATAGAGGTATGATATGGTGATTGTTACACTAGAAATTGATTAGTCAGTACATTGTGGTTATTTGTATTGGATTGTTGAAACCGGATGGACTCGTAAGAGTATTGTAAGTGCAGTACTAACTGTAATTCAAGGTTCGAATTAAGATTAGGATGTTATTTGGTTGAAGAAGTTGTACTTCAAGTTTATAAACCTGCTGTTAGCATAGTGCATACTGGTTCTAGGAGAATTATAGTAGTTGATAAAAAACAAGTATCAAAAATGAGTAAAATTTGTAGTTTAAATTTGAATCACACTTGCAGTGGTTGAGTTTTTCACGTTTTCATTTTGAATCAAAGTAACAACGCAGTATGAACACTTCAGTATCTACTTCTTCGAATATGTGTAGGAATTTATTAATGCAAATTAGAGTAATTTTAAAAGGGTTAATTTAATAGTTATTTGACCAAATGGAGCTGCATTTTCCTTCTCCTTGATATCCCCAACTACTGAACACGTTTGGGCCTCAATAACACACAGGCTGGCCCAATTCCAGTTTTCCCCGGCTCATTAATTAGGCTTGCATTGAGGCCCAGAGCTGGCAACAGCTCAACAAAATAACAAGTTGTGTTTAGTTTATATTGGGCCAAGTTCAAGAGTCAAAGGCCTGGATGAAGATTAATTTTTGACAACATAGGTCTTTGGCCCTTTGAGTTAAGTAGCACACTTGAGCTAAGAGGTGTTACCTCTTGTTCAAATGTGAACTTGAACTTGAGGCCCATTTTCCTTGATTACTTTTAACAGCAATTAATAATGCTAATTAACTAGGGTTCTTTAGAGACAAAATTCAATAAAAAAAATAATAGATTGCTTTTAGGTTGGCCTTTAAATAATAGAATGAGATGAGCCTCGCCAAACAAAAATACATAAATTATGGGGCCCTCATTAAATGCGTATAATAAAATACTTAGAATTCGGGACGTGCCGTTTAGCAAATTTCCACGGCCTCCCGCAAAGATAAAAACACGTTAGTCGCTTTAGGCGCGTTTTTAATAATTTTACGTTCCTTAATACTGGTGTGCATTTCATGCAACCCAAATCCAAATCCCAAAATATTGAATAAGAATGTGTCGAAGATACAGGTGCATTTCATGTGACGTGATCCAAAAATACGTTTTTAAATGACGTTAACTTCCTTAAAACTTTTAAACTAAAAGCGGTTAAATAATTCTAAAAATGCACTATAGGTTGGAACATGTATAAAAAAATAAAATTTTAGCCATTTATAATAATTTAAGCAACTGTGCTAGAACCACGGGATCCGGGGGTGCTACACCTTCTCTCGGGTCAACAGAATTCCTTATTCAGAATTCTGGTCCGCAGACTCCAATTGGGAAGTCGAAATTTTCCGCGATTTGGGATTCAAGTTAAACCGGTAACTTGGGACACCAAAAGCCAATCATATCCCAAGTGGCAACTCTAAAAAAATAAATAAATAATTCTATTTCGAATAATATCACTTTAAATAAAAAAATTTCCTTATACATTATCCTTCGGGGTAGGTGTGTAAAAATGAGGTGTGACAATTACAACAAAATAAAACTTAATTCATCTGAATAAAACACTTGAATACAATAAAATACAGCTGAATAAAACTCTTGAATGCAACAAAATACAACTAACTTCTGCTGAATAAAATAGTTGAATATAACTAACTACAACTGAATACAGTTGTATAAAACACTTGAAATACAACTAACTACTGCTGAATAAAATAGTTAAATACAACTGATTAAAACTGAATACAAGGGAATATGCATAACTTTTTAATACATCTAAAATATATAAATGAATGTTGTTGAATACATGTGAATACAGCTGTGTCACGACCCTAGTTCACCGATCATGAACATGTCGTGATGGCACCTAGTCCCCACGACCAGGTAAGCCAAATATTGCGAAAAAATGTAATAATTGCGGAAAAACAGAATAAACCAAATTAAATAACTGGAAGAAAACGGTACTGTATGCCACTCGGCATGTACAACTCAATAACACAAGTCTACTAAAATTCCCAAAGACTCGGAAACTCACGGGCAACACAGGCTATAGAAATGTACAGCAAGGGCTCCCAAAACCAGAATGTCTAACAACCAAGGAAAGAAGACTAAATACTAGTGGTAGAGTAAGAGAGAGACTCGTCGGTCTGTGGACGCAGCAGAACTACCTCGAAGTCTCCGTGATCCTCCTGCCTCACTGATATTGCGCCTGAGTAGAGGTACCTAGATGATCTGCACATGAAAAACATGCACAGGAAGGGCATGAGTACACCACAGCGGTACTCAGTATGTGTCAAGCCTAACCTCAGTTGGATAGTGATGAGGAAAGGTCAGGGCCTTACTGAGGCAAGAATATAACAGTAGCAATAATTAACAGTGTGGAAATTTGACAAAAATAATAAACGCAGCAGTGTAATAAGGCAAATCAACAAAGCAATAATAACTACAAGGATAAAGCAGAAACACAGAGTAAACACAGCTCAATCTCAAATACCAATGAGGGTCTCCCAGGATACCGTCCCGTAGCCCTCTTCTTAACTGTCCAATGGATCTCCCGGGATACCGTCCCGTAGTCCAACTCTCGTACCAGTATCAAAGGATCTCCCGAGATACCGTCCCGTAGTCCAATCATTTATGTGCAGGGAATCTCCCGGGATACCGTCCCGTAGTCCCAAAATAAAAGTGCAGGGGGATCTCCCGGGAATCGAACCCGTAGTCCCAAGTGAACAAACAAGGGGGAGCTACCGAAATCCCAAATTCATAGTCCCAATGTAAATGCGTAATCACAGCCAGAAACAAACAAAGGAATAAAGTACGAAAAATAGAGCAACCGATAGAACTAGCCTAGTATGCTTCATGTAGTAAAGTCAAAATAACTTAAGCAATTAGGCAGTTAAGTCAGCTAAATATGTTTTTCCTAATCTAGCACAAATTATAATTTCAAGTAAAGTACAACAATTAAGAAAGGAAAACTGAAGTTCATTAACTTAAGTAAAAATCGGATTTTCGACAATTAGCTCAAGTACACGCTCATTACCTCACGTACAAGGAACCTCCAATATCAAGTAGAAATCCTAAGGGAAAAGGTCCCCCACACAAGGTTAGACAAGCCACTTACCTCGAACCGGCTCAGTATCACTAGAAACCGCGCCTTTGCCACAAATGGCCCAAATCTATTCAAGTCAATTACATATCGTAAATAATATTGCAAACAACTGATTCCACTATAGAAATTAAAGCTAGGGCACGAAAATAGGTAAAATGACCAAAATTCCCCTCCAAATAACGCCTCGGAATCGAATAATAACCATATAAAAATCTCCCAAATCGGAGGTCAAATGCCTCCTCAAAACCCCCAAAAGTTTGGTCTATGAACTTTTACCCCAAATTACCAAGTTTTTGATCCTAAATTCGAATTCAAATGATGTGTTTAGCTATATAGTGATGAAATATAATGAAAAGGGATCAAAGAAATGTTACCTAATGATTTTCTCTTCAAAACCCACTAAAAATTGCCTTCTCCCATGCTCTCAATCGATTTCTAAACTTATGAAATTAAACCCTCAAAATTTTCTATTTCTGTCCAGACATTTCTGCTTCTGCGGTCCTGCATATGCAGACAAAGTGCCGCTTCTGCGGCTTCCACTTACCATCCCATTTTTCGCTTCTGCGGTCTATGGATCGCTGAAGCGATACCGCTTCTGCGGAATTTTGTCCGCTTCTGCGGACCTGAACTTGAGCCCACGCCTCACTTCTGCAGCTATCTAGCCGCTTCTGCGGCTGCCTAGCCGCTTCTGCGGATCCGCTTCTGCGGTTCCCAAGCCGCAGAAGCGAAAATACCAGAAGCCTGCTGCAAATTTTTCCTTCCAACTCCATAACTGGCCCGTTGAGCATCCGAAACACAACCGAGGCCCCCGGGACCTCAACCAAAAGCACCAATACCACCTAATACCTCATTAAACTTGTACCAATCCTTAAAACACCTAAAACAACACCGAAAATCCAATTAAATCAAAGGTTCAAGCCTAAGAACTTCAAATTCTAACAAAACACGCTTTCGATCAAAAACCTAACGGAACCTCGCCCGAATAACCTAAAATTTTGCACGCACGTCCCAAATGACATGACGGAGCTACAACAACTTCCGGAATTCAAATCCGACCCTCGGATCAAAAACTCACTATCGGACCGGAAACTTCAAAAATTCAAACTTCGGCATTTCAAGCCTAAATGAGCTACGAACCCCCAAAATACATTCCGAACACGCTCCCAACCCCAAAATCACCTAACGGAGCTAACGGAACCATTGAATTTCTATTCCGAGGTCGTCTTTACATTGTTCCGAATATGGATCATTTTTCAACTCTTAAGCTCTCATTTAGGGACTAAGTGTCCCAAAACACTCTCACTCCTAACATCGAACGTCCCGGCAAACCAAAAAAGCAGAAAAGAAATTAGGGGAAGCAGTTAATGGGGAATCAGGGCGTAAATTCCAAAAACGACCGGCCAGGTCGTTACATACTCCTACATTTAAACATTCATTCGTCCTCGAACGAGCATAGAGAACATACCTGAAGTAGCAAAAAGATGAGGGTACTGGCTGCGCATATCCTGATCGGTCTCCCAAGTCGCCTCCTCGGCCGGCTGACCCCGCCACTGAACCTTCACTGAAGCTATGTTCTTTGACTCAACTTTCTAATCTGCCTGCCAAAATAGCCACTGGCTCCTCAACATAGGATAAATCCTTGTCCAACTGGACTGAACTGAAATCCAACAAGTGCGACAGATCACCGTGATATCTCCGGAGCATCGAAACATGAAATACCGGATGAACTCCGGCTAGGCTGGGAGGTAAGGCAAGCTCATAAGAAACCTCTCCAACTCGCCTAGAGATCTCAAAAGGCCCAATAAACCTCGGACTCAGCTTCCCTTTCTTTCCAAACCTCATGACGCCCTTCATAGGCGAGACTCGAAGCAGAACCCGCTCACCTACCATATATGCAACATCACAAACCTTCTTGTCCGCGTAACTCTTCTGTCTGGACTGGGCTACAGGAGTCTATCCTGAATCACCTTAACCTTCTCCATTGCATCCTGAACCATCTCTGTGCCCAATAGCCTGGCCTCACCAGGCTCAAACCAACCCACCAGAGATCTACACCTCCTACTGTCACACCTCCTTTTTCGCTACTACACCCCGTGAAGGGTATAATAAAAGGAGTTTTTCCAATTAAAGGACAATCGAAATGGGATTCGCTTATTAAGAGATTCAGAGTCTCCACTTGGGAGATTTATGGTGTCCCAAGTCACCGGTTTGAATCCCGAATCAAGGAAAGGGTTTGACTCTGTATTACGGTCGCGAACCAGAAATCCAGGTAAGGAATTCTGTTAACCCGGGAAAAGGGGTTAGGCACTCCCGAGTTCCGTGGTTCTAGCACGGTCGCTCAACTGCTATATTTGGCTACAATATGATTTTAAAACATGTTCTAACTTGTGTGCCTTTTATTAGTAACCCGTTTTTATTTTTATTTTAATAAGAATTGCAATGTCGTAAAAATGTGTCTCGAACCACGTCGCACCAGTGCACCCGTGGTTGTCAACACATTTCGACTCCGTTGAGATTTGGATTTGGGTCACATAAATGTGCACCCGAGTTTAGGAATGTAGATTATTAAAGTATGCGCCTAAATCAACTAACGCGTTAGTAACTTTACGAGGGCCATGAGAATTCGCTAAATGGCACACCTCGAATTCTAAGGTTAAAACAACATTAATTAAAACGAGGGCCATGCAATTGAAATCACGCCTCAATTTATTTCAAAAGATTTGCATTCAACTAAAACGATCTACGGATGTTCATATTTAAAATATTTAACTGGAACGTTTGTACCCACTGTGCAGCAGCAGCAATTTAATCCCCGCACCTCATAAGTTAATCCTACATGTGATCGACCGACTACAGCAACACCAAAAACTGGGCAGTCCCAAGCTGTGACAACCAGTACTTCTGTAACAACATCTCAAGGCAGATATTCGAGTAGATACTGTAATCCAATATGCAAGAAATCTAAAGCTAGTATGCTGTAGGAGCAAGCTATTCAAAACAACTCAACTGGTGATCGACAAGCAGCAGAAAATATCAAAGTGAGGCAGCAACAAATGGTTGTAACAACTCCAACTATTAAAGTTGTGAGAACTTCAATTCCTTTTGAGAACCAAGAAAATTGCCAAATTCCAACTGAAACCTTTTCCTTAATCACCCTATGTCCTACTTTATTAAAATCCTCAATTCAACTTACCATTAATCTAATAGGCATGTTGGTTCGTTAAGAAACTTGACGTCAATAAGCATTTAATATTCTAATGCAAAACAGAAGCATCACGCGCACATTGTGAATGCCATAGCAGTATCAACAGAATATTCAGTAGAGTGAATTACATCACCCATAAGTAACCAAGAAAGCAACAGAGAACTAAAGAATCATCCAGCCTGCAATTTTTCATTCCCTAGAATCCTATCCTCACACCAATATTACTGTTATTTTAAGAAACGAAAGGAAATAAAGCTCCAATTCCAATCAAAGTACCGCCTATCAAATTATTAGAAAACGTAGGGGAAGAGTGAAGATGGAGGAGAAGAGGAGGGAAACAACTAACCAACAAACCTCAATAAGCTAAGATTAATACCAAATACAATGTAAACCACGTTTTTGAACTTCTGTACGTCTATACTAAGGGATGGGGGGAAGTCCTCTAATGAAGCAAAGGATTAGAGTGGCCAACCTACTTCGAAACCAACATTTGAATTCCTGAAAAAAACTGGTTATTGCAAAGAGTTGTGTTGAAAATGAGTCAACAGAAACAAACACTGACTCCATCCCAACATACAAGGAAGATCATTTTCTGATTCTCTGCGACAACAGAAACTTCTAGCAGTTTTTCCTTACAAAAGACAAGCAAATTAACATGACCACGCGTTACACTACTAGCAACTCACACCTTTTAAGACCTGACTTATCCATTGATCATCACAATTTAACTCACCTTTTACTCCCATGCACTCACACTTCTACCAGAAGCTTAGCGAAGAAATTCAATATGGCAACAGAAGAAAAAGAAAACACTGAGAAGGAGAGAAGTGTCGAAGACCATCTAATTGCAAAAAATGAAACATGAGTGTGAATGTGTGAGGCATCTTGTGCAGAATGAATGGACTAAGGTACATAGCTTGGCTAGCAATTGTAAAATGATCTCAAAGGAGACAAATCCACACTATCACACAAGTTTCAAATGGTATTTTGTTTAAAGAGTTTAGTGACAGAATTTTCATACTGAAAACAAACATGCACAAACACTGACCTTTCCAACATGATGAGCTTCAAAGAGCAAATATTATCAATAGGGAACTTCAACAGATTCAGACAAGCAAGACATGCGAAAATGATCATAAGATCAAGGGTAGAAAAGATTCTTTAGTAGTTAATGTCGAGCACCTTGAAACCAACACAGTAGGCTCAAACAGATCACATAAACATCAGGACATGCTGAACTTCCCTCCTAGACATGGACAGTGAACCCAAACATGCGCAAGGAATTCTAAGCAGATGGAAGCTAAGGAATTAATGATAAGAATTCTCAACTCACGAAGCTAACTTAATTCACCCAACGTTCAGAACTGCTTAAGTTCGAGTCGCTAACAACTAATATCGACTAATCTGCATTCGATGACAGTCCCCAAAACTTTGATGCAAAGTATAATCATACTCTCAACCAGTAGTCATGAAGAGTCAACATCAATTAGGGCAAGTATTTCACCTATCGACCTTAAACACGATCAAAGCAACACTACAAAGTAGATACTTCTACAGGCCAGACACTGAAAAGAAGAAGCTAAAGAAGGATTTCAAACATTTCAGAATTAAACCATAAGATGCTTTCAAATTCTCAACATTTCGAAAAATAGTTTCAGCATTCACTCAAAATTCAAGCTACAACAGCAGATAATCATTTTGCTTGTAATAGTTCAACAAACTGACTGGATCGACAGCATCCAATGAATATCTAAGAATAATTTCAGAACTCATCTTAACATATACACAGCTAAACCAAACCAGAAATACTCATAAAAATGGCAAACAATCACATTACAACCAGCAGTCACAAAGACTCTAAACAGTTCAAAATAGTTGGGCTCAAACACTCGGTACATTTTTACCAAACGCCAAAGATAGGCTACATGGGATTAGAAATGAACCTGAATCAGTAAACACTTGCGATTAACTTCGCTCGAGCGTTGAATACAAGTGGAATACAGTTAGTATCAGCTCAATTAGAAACAGAAATGAGTAGGGATTAGAAGCTCGAACAGCGACGAACTCAAGCAACTTTTAATGGAACTCCATTTTGAGAACCAAAATCAAAACAAATATTGAAACCTTTTGGTGATTTTCTGATTTCTTCTGAAATGAAACTCGAGTAAAAATCAAAGCCAAACTATTTTTTTTGTATTTTTGTTTTTCTGAAAATCAGTTCAAACGTAAAGAGAAGGAAAACAAAGAACCCTAAAACTTTTCACCTGTCCAAAAATTCTCCTCAATTCTCTCTAAAAATCCCCTCCGATTTGTCTGTTTTCCCCCCTTCCTCAAAATTGGATCTAGCCCTATTTGAAAATGAATCCCTGATGAATGTGGGGTTCGGATTGAATGAGACCAATCCAACGCCTCACACTCATCCAGCCAATCCGTCTCTAGAACCTTCCAATTGTGATACACATATAAATCGAGCGAGTGAGATGGGAGGGGAATCTCATGTCAGAAATCCGTTAGCAGCAGCAAGAAGAGAGATAGAAGAACACGTGGGTCAGGGATTGATGCTCACTCGCCATGGATTTGGACGGAATTTGGGGCTTGGTTCATGTGTTCTTCGAAGAAGAAGAATAGTGCGCATTAGATTTTTGTGATTTTTGGGTCTTATATGACTGTCCGCATGTGTATTAGAGATCGGGTCGGGTCTGGAGGGTTTCTGGGCCGGATGGGGCGGGTGCTGGGGGAGGAAAATCGTTTGGGCTTGGGAAGTTGGGTATGAGCAGACTTGTAGTTGGGTTTGGGGTAAGAACTGTATTAGCCCAAACAACTTCCTTCTTGATTTTTCTCTTTTCTTTCCTTTTTTTTTTCAATTTCAATTTTCAAAAATTCTTTTCTTTTCTCTTTTTTTTCAAAATTAAACTAAAATTTAAATTGATTCCTAGAACCTAATTAACCTAAAATAACACTACCTAAACCTACATGATAATTATCACAATTAATTAAAAGAAAAACTACTTGAAAAAATTAAAAGTGTAAAAGTAAACTATTTTTTGTGATTTTTCCATTTTATAAAACAATTGATTTTCCAATTAATCCTAAAATGCAAAGTTATATCTTAAATGCAAAATGCAAGATATTTTGTATTTTTTATGAATTAAAATGCATAGACAAAATACGAACAATTAACTAAAAATGCAACAAAATCCACGAAATTGTGAATAATGAAAAGACCTTTATTTTGTTTGAAATTGTGGGAGTAATTCATATAGGGCAAAAATCACGTGCTCACACCTACCATATAAGGCCTCATACGGCGCCATCTGAATGCTGGACTGATAACTGTTGTTATAAGCAAACTCCGCCAGTGGCAGGAAATGATCCCATGACCCTCCAAACTCAATCACGCACGCACGGAGCATATCCTCCAGAATCTGAATAGTGCGCTCGGACTGTCCGTCC
>MU702892.1:60350-128124 GCA_026770625.1 Nicotiana glauca | reverse complement strand
TTAACAGAATTCCTTACCTAGGATTTCTAGTTCGCAGACTGTAACAGAGTCAAACTTTCCTCGGTTCGGGATTAATCCGGTGACTTGAGACACCATTATATTCTCAAGTGGCGACTCTGAATTTTTTTTAAAAATAACTAATCCCGTTCCGACCGTCCTTTAATTGGAAAAACTCTTTTTGTGTTTATATCCCTTTCGCCGGGGTGTAAGCACCATAAAAAAAGAGGTGTGACAGACCTCAAGAATCCTATTGTTCATGTAGCAACCCTTTATGGAGGGCGCTACTTATCAAATAAATCTAACTTACTACTTATAATATTCAGAAGATATTAATCTAAAAAGACATTCGTAATAATTTAGCAGCATAAATAGGCCCAAGCGATAAAGGTTTCAAGGTGCAATATTTATTTTGATAGAATACACTTCATAAATTTTTTTAAATGAAATACAATGTTAAAATATTAAGATAATGCGATAGAACCCTTTTTGAATAATCAACACGTTAAAACAACTTCCCACAAAATTATACTTTTAGTTCAACATCACTGCATGTTCATATTGTACATGAATTTTAAACTAGCTAGTCAAAAGGATAACTAGTCTTCTCCATTGTACGTTTTTTTACAAGACAAAGTGAAAATTTAGCATATTACTAGACTTGTATAAAAAACACAATCTAAAACAGCAAAACAAGTCACCAAATTTAAGTTAGAAGATTTTGGTCTTGAGATCCAACAAGCCTCCAAGATAACATGCATATGTGTGACATATAGATCACGTACAAATTCAAAAACTATACAAAACCTAGGTGAATATGTAAATGTGATCTCCATAAAATCTTCCGAAAAGTCTACTCCAAAAGGGCTGTGATGACCTGACCCGTCGTCTAATGAGTTCCCATACTTTTTTCCCATTTTATGCTTCTTCATGTTTCATTATTAGTACTTGGTGTGTTATAGTTGATTTGGATTGAATTTGGTAGAAAATAAAATACTTAGTCTCCTTTAAGAAGGCGTAAAATGAAAAAGTCAACCGGACGTTGACTTATGAGTTAGAAGTCTTAGATGTGATTTCTGGTGATTCGGTTAGCTTTGGGAAGTGATTTGTGACTTAGGAGTGTGATTGGAATTGATTCTGGAGGCTCGATGTAGAATTAGGCTTGAATTGGCGAAGTTAGCATTTTGGCGATATCCGATTGTTAGGTAAGATTTTGATGCGAGGGTTGGAATGGAATTCTGAGAGTTGCAGTAGCTTTATTAGGTGACTTTGATTGTGTGTGCAAAATTTCAGATGATTCCGAGATGATTTGGTTGGGTTTTTTATCGAATGCGAGTTTCGTAAGGTTTTTAGAAACTTAGGCTTAAATCCAATGTGATTTAATGGTTTTAGCGTTGTTTGATGTGTTTTGATGATTGGAACAAGTTTGAATGATGTTTTAGGATGTGTTGGTGCCTTTGGTTGAGGTCCCGGGGGGCTCGGGGTGATTTTGGATGGCTAACGGGATGAAATTTGAGTTGAGGAATTGCAGGTTTTAGCTGGTATCCGATATTTTCGCTTCTGCAAAAATGGACTACAGAAGCGGTTCTGCAGAAGCGTATGGAGGGTCACAAAAGAGTTCCATGGCTTAGTAGGGTAGTTCCGCAGAAGCAAAACCTTTTTCGCACAAGTGAGTCCGCAGAAGTGGATAGGGAATCCCAGAACTGATTTATGTACTTAAGATAAAGTTCCGCAGAAGCGGAAAGTATGCCGCAGAAGCGGCCTGGGATTTTAAATGAAATGCCGCAGAAGCAGAAAGGAACCGCAGAAGTGGTATCGCGGAAGCGGAGATAGGGACCGCAGAAGCGGAAACCCATAGTGCTAGAAGGGTTTTTAATGTTTATTTTGTTCCGCGAAGCTTCTGTTATTTCCACCATTTTAAGCGAGCTTAAGAGCTATTAGATAGAATTGAAGGGGGATTTCGACTAGGTGTGATTGGAGGTAAGTTCCTTGGCCTAAATATATGAAATTATGATAAATTTAACATGGAAATTGGTTGAAATTCATCAAAAAGAGAGTGAAGCTAGGGCTTGGGAACTTGATGATTTAAAAATGGAATTTGAAGGGCCAAATGGACTCCAATTTTTGTAAATTTGATATGTATAGACTCATGAGAAGATAGGAATCCATTGATCTAAATTTTCTGATTTTTGGAGAAGTGGGCCCAGGGCTCGAGTTTTGCTAATTTCGAGATTCTTGATATTTTTCAATTGGGTATTGTTCCCTTAGCATATTATGATGTATTTGCTCTCATTTTTGTTAGATTCGACGCGCATGGAGGCCGGTTTGAGAGGCAAAGGCATCGCGAGCTAGAAACTTCATCGGTTCGAGGTGAGTAATGACTGTAAATGATATCTTGAGGGTTTGAAACCCCGGGTTTACATACCGTAGTGCTATACTGAGGTGACTTGCACGCCGGATAGCGAGCGTGGGACTGAGCAACATTAGAAATTGTGACTTAGTCCGTCCCGGTTGTTTATTTTACCATGTATTTGATTGAAGCTTATTTGGTATTATCACGATTTGGGTTGATTGCCATATTTGGGTTTCGTGCCAATTATTTGAACCCCTTCGAGGATTTTTATCACTCTTTCCTCACTATTTGATATACTATTTGAACTTAGTCCTGTTGATTATACTGTCTTTGCAAACTCAGCCGCTTTAATTGATTTTTGAGACTTTACTGATATTTCACTATTGTCGGGGCTGAGAACTATTATTTTATTGACGCCCGAGGGGCTTTTGATATTTTTCTGGACTGAGGTGAGGCTTTCAAGCTTTGAGCATGAGGTGAGGAGCCTTTCAGCATCGAGTGTTATGTGAGGAGGCTTTCAAGCCTCGGTTGTGATGTGAGAAGGCTTTCAGGACTTGTTTATATGCCACGAGGTGGCTTGATATTGCGCTTGGGCCTTAAGGGGCCCCTCCCTGAGTCAGTACACCCCTAGTGAGCGCGGGAACCCATCTAGAGTGGATAAATTTTGGACAGTGGTAACAATGGCGCTGGTATACGCATTTCTGTCAGGTAACAATGGCTGGCCAAGAACATAAATCATGTACGAGGTACCGGTACTATTTTGAGATATTTACCGAGGTGCAAACATTGATGTGTTCATCTTGCATATTTATTTGCCTTTACCTATTTTACTGTGGTATTTGTGCCCGAGGGGTGCATTTTCCGTGCTTATAAGCACTAACCATTTTGAAATTGTTTTCATAATTATTGAAGAGATCATTTTCAATAGAGATTTGAACTGAGCCAAGGTATTTCTAAAGATTTCACTGTTTTCCCAAACAATTGTACCCAGTTTCTATACAGCATGTTGGTTGCTTTACTTGATTTCTTGCTGCTCAGTTATTATTTACTTTTATTACTCACTGAGTTGGAGTACTCACTTTACTCTGTGCACCTCGCGTGCAGATGCAGGTATTTGTTCACTCGGTAGCGGGTTTTGAGCTGGTTGAAGATTGTGCTATCATAGTTGAGCAAGGTGACCACCCGCGTTCACGGCACCAGATTTCTTCCTTTGATTCTAAATTCTATTTTGTATATTAATGGCCTTGTAGTTGTATTTAGGCTCTTCTAGATGCTCGTGACTTGTGACACCCCGGTTTGGGCTGTGTTTGGTTACACTTCCGCTAAGTAATATTATGGAATCATCTTTCAAGTTATTTATTCATGTTATCTATTTTTGAAAAGGGCAAATAGGGTTGGTTGGTTGGCCTTGTCTTCACGAGAGGCGCCATCATGATCGGAGCGGGGTTTCGGTCGTGACAAGTTGGTATCTCTTAGGTTACTAGCTCTCACGAGTCATGAGCAGGTTTAGTAGAGTCTCACGGATCGGTACGGAGACGTTTGTATTTATCCTCGAGAGGCTGCGGAACCTTTAGGAAAAACTTCAATTCTTGAATTATTATCGTGCGTCCTTGTTTCAGCTTGAAAAGAAACTCTTGAAATTCCTTCCACGCATTTGTATGCGCACATTAGCGCTCAGTATCAGATGTTCCTTGATTGCTTGTGATTTCCCCCAATCAAGGGGCGAGATGTAATCTCCGTGAGTTTATGTTGGGCCAGTTTGGAGGACTTGAGGCTGGGTCCTTACTTTTACTTGAGCACTGAGGTGTTGATTATGTGAACAAGTGTTTTGAACTTATATGTTCGATATTTTCCCTTTTAGCCTGAATGGCGGTTGGATATACATGTGATGAGTATGTTAGTACTGCAAGATGTATCTATATGACTTGGTAGTGATGAAGAAGTCTGCTGGATTATAGATGAACTGTTAAGTGTTCGATTCCTATTGTGATTTGATGTGTAGCCTGAATCATGGGCGCGTGAAGAGTATTTTTGTGTCTCTTAATTGGGGAGTGAAGTGCATTACATGTGGAGACATGAGTTCAGACCCGGGAAGACTAAATGACAGTGTAATGTGTATGACGGTGAAAGGTATGCAAAAATGTTAAATTGAGGCAAAACAAGTGGGTTAACTCCTGCTTAAGTGGTATGATCCCTTGTGTGTATGTTAGGAGATCGCATGTGTAATTGAAGAGTACGTGTTGAAATTTGCAGAGGATTACAGTGCTAGATGATTTATGTTTTCACAAACTTGTAAATGATTTGAGTTTAATCTCACTATGGTATTGTGGCATCATTAGAGTGAAAGTGTTATGGGTTATTGAGTATGTCCTGATATATGGCTTCGAGCCAAGTTGGGGAGGTTGCTGTTGATTAGCTGATTGCACGGTTATATTCTATATTGGTTCCGGTTTGAGGCATGCTGGCGAATCAGTTATGGTTGCGAAAATTGAGCCAAGGGTGGCACGAGTGAAGAAAAATTTTGACAAAGGTTATATGGTGCCTCGTAGATGTGTAAGAATCAGAGGATGTCTTAAGCAGTTGTTGGTAAGAATTCTCGGTGCATGGAGCAGGAAGATGTTTGTTCGTATTGGAATGAGGTCATATCCTACGGTGTTAGAGTGCTAATGAGGCACGGGTGGTTATGTTCGTTTGATCAGGTAAATCGCAGTTCGAATTAGAAGTAAACGACTTTCGAGAATGGTTCTAATGTGTTCAAGATTCTACGTGGAACAATCGGGTATCTTAGGGTTGTGCATGTGGTTAAAGATTGTGTTTTCATTTAAAGAGGACTTGTGGTATTTTTATGTTAATTATGGGATTTTATGTATCAGTATCAAAAAAGTAAAGGTAACGAATTCAGATTCGCAGGAAGTTCTTCCGAGTAAAGTAATCTGAAATGTGATGTTCCTGGGGATATTGAGAGAGTATTCAGCGGCTTATGGGTTTTATACAGTGTGGTCTTATGCTTGGGTCTCGTGTGGTAATCTTGGGTTGACGCATTGTGGTGCTACAATAAGAGGGAATATCAAGTTGATGATGAATTAGAAGGGAAATTAGATAGATGGAATAGCTTGATAGTAGACCGAATCGGTATGGTAAGGATATGATTAATTCCTTGTATGTGTTCGAGGTAATGAGCCCTTGCATGTATTTTGCAGCAATGCTCTTGGGTTTTGATGGCTTTCTTAGCTTGGTCAAGTTAGAAGGATTCAGTCCTGGCAAGTCTAATCTGTGCAAAGGGAAATCAGAGAGTTCTTGATGGTTTCTACCGTGGTTTGGAGATGTATATTTTCTATGGGCATGAGAGACATGGAATGTGTAATGATTTTTCTTCTAAATGGGATCAATAGAAAGTTCTTGACTAGTTGGGTACGTAGATTTCTGCGGCTCGGAAGGGAGATAAAAGTTTTCATGTTATCCTTGGACAGTATGGTATACGCGATATGTTGTAGAAGACCGAGACTGTCATGTGCTAGGTTACAGTTCAATTCTGAAAGGAAGTTCATAAAACGCTTAGGCAATGGGTAGCCTCAGATGATCGAGGAAATGATACTGGTAATTGGAAGTGATTTGATGAGAGTATACGTCTAAAAAAAGGGTAATGTGATTAAATTAATGATACTTCAGTAGTATTGTGGCTCTTTCTTGTTAGGTCAATTGCCAATATCTGATGTTGTTTGATGGCACAGGGGAAATTTTAGAATATCTTTCGTGGAATGATTGGGTACTTGAGGTGTGATATGTATTTATACGGCAAAATTTGGGACCAGGTATGGTGATTCGTGTGCTATAGGGAGTTGGAGACTGGGAGTTCTCAGGTACAGACTATGTAGTGGTTATGGATCGTATGTATTGGTACCGTTTAGCGGCTATTAGGATTTGGGGCCCGAGTGGATCCTTCTTTGCTTGGTATTTTAGATTTTGGATATGATGTTAGGGTATGGATTGGCTATCTCAGTGTTGGATTATTCTAGACTATTGCGCCATGGGCTATGCCGGAAAATGCCACGGGTTGAGTGGCGAGGTGCATCGGATTTTGTTCTAGTAGAGTGGTTTGAATTCTAAAGACCAGTGGATGGGTGGGGAGGATTGCCTTTCTTAATTGGGCTTTCGTGATGGATATTTGTGCAGACGTTTCTACCATTTGTTTAGTTTTGGTGTTGAGGGAATTTTCGTATGCGTTTCTTGTGGTCGGGCATGTCGCTGGGCGAGGTTATGGATTTCGATATTGATTTGCTGCCGGGCATCGTATTGTACGGCTTCGGCAGGAGTTGTAGTAGTGGAAGGATTAGCTTCAGGCTCCTTGGTAATGAGTTCGTTGGTAGGCTGACGTGGCTACGTATTCAGCTTGAGTTGCTTTTCGGTTTTGTGAGACGTTATGATTTGTTGGGTATGGGCACATGTGGTGTGGTGCTATTGGGGATAAAAGTCGAGCGGGAAGAGTAATTGGGTGTTGCTCGGTAAAAGGAGTGTTGGTTATGACCTATCGGGTTGCATGTCATATGTTATCTATTTCACCATGGGTGTAATGAATTGCTTGGGTTCCAGACATCAATTGCGTGTGCTGTCGATTTTGAGCATAGTGACTTGAGGTGTTTCATGTGTAACAGTGTTTGGATAGGATCGCGCATTGTGGCGAGGCCACGTGGAGATATGACCTTTCGGGGTAGATTTAGGTGTTCTAGTTCTATGATGTGAGAAGGGGTCTCAGCCTTGTGTGGGGATGGTATTGATGAGTTTGAGGTACAGCTCTTTCGTTTGAGTCATTCTCATGATTTGAGTATATTCAGATCGTTTCTTATTGGTGCGTGTATTATGCAAGTTGTGGCTTAGGCCTGTATTGAGGTGACATATCACCAGAGTGGTGTGTTGGATTCAAGGTGATCGTTGGGTCATTAATGAATACCAACATATTTGATTTCAGCTTGTTGGAAGGATAATATCAAGGTTCGGATAGGAAATCTATCGTGGTATTAGTCAAAAGGGAAGTAGCTTCATGAGTGGTTGATCTGAAGAATGGTTATTGTTTGCTGCGTGTCTCATTTATCGTTGGCAGTATATGAAAGTGTTGGAATAAGACTTTAGCTAATAAGGGATTTTCTATCGGTATTTGGTTGTCATGGACAACTGTTGTGAGTGGAAGTTATCATTTCGAGTGCTTGGATTATGTGGTATATCATATGATTTCACCTAAGGTTGCAGGTATGGATTATTACAGCTGATTCGGGACTATTCAAAGTATAGGTGTGATGTTTTGATCGTATTGATAGTTTCAGAAGTGAAAAGATAGTTCTATGATTTATGGGCTAGACTGGATTGCGTAATTTCGGTTAAAATGTGTTATTGGACCTATATGAGATAGTGTGATGTGGGATCACCCCCGGGTATATGCTTGGTAAGGTTATTCAGCTATTGGTTGGCTTCTAGGACAACTCTGGGTACTCTCAAGGATGAGCGTTGATTTAAGTTGGGGAGGATTTGACAACCCGACACGTCGTCTCATGAGTTACCGCTCCATTTCTCCCATTTTATGCTTCTTCATGTTTCATTATCAGTACTTGGTGTATTATAGTTGATTTGGATTGGTTTTGGTACAAAATGAGACACTTACTCTCTTTTAAGAAGGCTTAAGTTAGAAAAGTCAATCAGACGTTAACTTATGAGTTAGAAGGCTCGGATGTGATTTCCGGTGATTCGGTTAGCTTCGGGAAGTGATTTGTGACTTAGGAGTGTGCTCGGAATTGATTCTTGAGGCTCGGTGTAGAATTATGCTTGAATTGGCGAAGTTAGCATTTTGGCGATATCCGGTTGTTAGGTGAGATTTTGATCAGAGGGTCGGAATGGAATTCTGAGAGTTGCAGTAGCTTCGTCAGGTGACTTTGATTGTGTGTGCAAAAGTTCAGATGATTTGGTTGGGTTTTTTATCGGATGCGAGTTTCGGAAGTTTTTAAGAAACTTAGGCTTGAATCCGATATGATTTAATCATTTTAGCGTTGGTTGATGTGTTTTGATGATTGGAACAAGTTTGAGTGATGTTTTAGGATTTGTTGGTGCCTTTGATTGAGGTCCCGGGGGCCTCGGGGTGATTTCGGATGGCTAACAGGATGAAATTTGAGTTGAGGAATTGCAGGTTTCAGCTGGAATCCAATATTTTCGCTTCTGTAAAAATGGACTACAGAAGCGATTCCACAAAAGTGTATGGAGGGTCGAAAAAGTGGTCCATGTCTTAGTAGTGTAGTTCCACAGAAGCAGAACCTTTTCGCACAAGCGAGTCCGCAGAAGCAGATGGGCAATCGCAGAAGCGATTTATAGACTTAAGATAAAGTTCCGCAGAAGCGGAAAGTATGCTGCAGAAGCGGCCTGGGATTTTAAATGAAATTCCGCAGAAGCGGAAAGGAACCGCAAAAGCGGTGTCGCAGAAGCGGAGATAGGGACCGCAGAAGCGGAAACCCCTAGTGCCAGAAGGGTTTTTAATGTTTATTCTGTTCCGCGAAGCTTATGTTATTTCCACCATTTTAAGCGAGCTTGAAGCTATTGGACTGAATTGAAGGGGGATTTTGACTAGGTGAGATTGGAGGTAAGTTCCTTGGCCTAAATACATGAAATTATGATAAATTTAACATGGAAATTGGTTTAAATTCATCCAAAAGAGAGTGAAGTTAGGGCTTGGGAACTTGATGATTTAAAAATGGAATTTGAAGGGTCAAATAGACTCCGATTTTGGTAAATTTGATATGTGTAGACTCGCGAGAAGATAAGGAATACATTGATGTAAATTTTCTAATTTTTTTAGAAGTGGGATCGGGGCTCGGGTTTTGCTAATTTTTAGATTCTTGATATTTTTCGATTGTTTTCTATTCGGTATTGTTCCCTTAGCTATTTGTGATGTATTCGCTCTGATTTTGGTTAGATTCGACGCGCGTGGAGGCCGGTTTAAGGGGCAATGGGGTCGCGAGCTAGAGATTTCACCAGTTCGAGGTGAGTAATGATTGTAAATGATATCCTAAGGGTTTGAAACCCCGGATTTGTACACCGTAGTGCTATATTGAGGTGACTTGCACGCTAGATAGCGAGTGTGGGTTAGAGCACTATTGGGGATTGTGACTCTGTGCATCCCGGTTGTTGATTTTACCATGTATTTGATTGAAACTTATTTGTTATTATCATGATTTGGGCTGATTGTCATATTTGGGCTTCGTGCCGATTATTTGAACCCCTTTAGGGATTTTTATCACTCTTTCCTCACTATTTGATATACTATTTGAACTTAGTCCTGTTTATTATACTGTCTTTGAAAACTCAGTCATTTTAATTGATTTTTGAGAATTTACTGATATTTCACTGTTATCCGGGCTGAGAACTATTATTTTATTGATACCCAAGGGGCTTATGATTTTTTTCTGGACTGAGTGAGGCTTTCAGGCCTTGAGCGTGAGGTAAGGAGGCTTTCAGGCCTCGAGTGTTATTTGAGGAGGCTTTCAGGCCTCGAGTGTGATGTGAGAAGGCTTTCAGGCCTTGTTTATATGCCACGATATCGCTTGATATTGCGCTTGGGCCGTAAGGGACCCCTGCCGGAGTCTGTACACCCCTAGTGAGCACGGGTACCCATCTAGAGCGGATAAATTTGGACAGTGGTAACAATGGCACTATTACACTCATTTTTGTCAAGTAACAATGGCTGACCAAGAACATAAATCATGTCCGAGAGGCTGGTACTATTTTGAGATATCGCCCGAGGTGCGAACTTTGATGTGCTCATCTTGCATATTTATTTGCCTTTACCTGTTTTACTGTGGTATTTGTGCCCGAGGGGCATATTTTCTATGCTTATCAGCACTAACCATTTTGAAATTGTTTTCGTAATTATTGAAGAGATCATTTTCAAAAGAGATTTGAACGGAGCCAAGGTATTTCTAAAGATTTCACAGATTTCACAGATTTCGCTGTTTTCCCAGAAAATTGTACTCGGTTTTTATACAACATGTTGGTTTCTTTACTTGATTTCTTGCTGCTCAGTTATTATTTACTTTTATTACTCACTGAGTTGGAGTACTCACCTTACTCCCTGCACTTCGCGTGCAGATGCAGGTATTTGTTCACCCGGTAGCGGGCTTTGAGCTGGTTGAAGATTGTGCTATCATAGCTGAGCAAGGTGACCGCTAGCGTTCGCGGCACCAGATTTCTTCCTTTGATTATAAATTCTATTATGTATATTAATGGCCTTGTAGTTGTATTTAGACTCTTCTAGATGCTCGTGACTTTTGACACACTGTGTTTGTTTGTACTTCCGCTAAGTAATATTATGGAATCATCTTTAAAGATGTTTATTCATGTTATCTATTTTTTGAAAAAGGGAAAATAGGGTTGCTTGGCTGGCCTTGTCTTCACGAGAGGCGCCATCATGACCGGAGCGGGGTTTGGGTCGTGACAAGGGCCTTCTTCCAATCTTTTCTCGCATATTACTTACGATAAAAATAACTATTGCTAACCGTAAAGCTTAGTGGTGTATAAACTTTAGGCTTGGAGCCATTACATTCTCCAATTCTCCTTTTAAGTCATAGGTATCTCAAATGAAACATAAATTTAAAGCAATTAAATAAATATATCAAAAGTATCGAATATCAAATCTTGAAGTGTTTCCAAATGTCAATAACAATGTTCAAGATTCAAGTGTCAAGAAAGTGTATACTGTCAATCCAAGAGAGTTTTCCAAATATCCAGTTTTGCCCAATATGTACATCAAGCCATCAGACAAAGCATAATCAGATATCAAGATAATCGAAACCCTAAATCAAGTAGGGTCGAAGCCCAATAGTCAAGAGAATCAAGAACCATATTAAAAATGATTTTCTAGTTCATACTTAACACGGACAAGTTCCATAATTTAAGACGAACCACAAACCCAAAATCAAGATTGTATAATATCCGAATCAAGAGGAATTCGGAGATGAGGGATAAAGTCATTTCCACAAGAAGAACTAAGTCTCAACAAGAATGCAAAATGATTAATCAATTTGTACGAGTGGGTAACTTAGCGAATATCTTACAATACTTGATATAACACGAATACAAAGATATAAATTTAAGACAAAAGACACAAAATCTTAGGTTATTTCAAACCATTCCACCGAGTAAAATGAGAACAAATTTTATACATAAACCTTGGTGTTTACCACAAAATATTTCAACCACAACTTGAGGACGTTCGAATCGTCTATGCCAGACCAACAAAATCTGTTCACTTCCTCAAACACTTTCCCTTATATTTTACAAAGGTATATATACCTTAAACACATAATCAAATATCTATATAACTTCAGTGACTTCATCATGTCGAACTAAACATGATATTGGTGAAAATCACCCTAAATATTTGAAATAAAAATTTTGAACAGTACCAATATCTTGTGTTGTGGATAAATTTTGAAGATGAAAATGAAAGAAATAGACTTTATGATCTTCTTGAAAGTTGAAGCTATATGTCTTAGGATTCCAGGTAGTCTTGAATAAGAGAAATATCAGTTTTGTAAAATGTGTTATGTTAAAAATACTAATAGTAGTACAGAGAGGGTTTGTACAACTAAAAATCTGCACTTGCCATGTACTTTATCATCTCTTTTTGGGTAAATACAAGCAAAACTTTATTTTGGTGCCTGAATAAAAGTTATAGATCTATTTATCATATCTTTCTAGCAAATCTTGGATCATTTAAAACAGAGCTCTATACAAGAAGATATGAAGAAAATACTAATAGTTGTGTATTGTGTTTAATAACAATTAATCAAAAATACCATGGAACATATAAACACAATCTAGAGTAATCAACTTTTCGATATCGTCAAATTCACCTTTAGCGAGTTCAAAGTAAAATCTATCCTCATTATAAAGATGCTCAATAGAAAATGCAAATATAAGTTAAAATTGTAAAGACCTGGCCGGTCGTTTTGAGTATTTCAGCCTAGTTCCCCTATTATTTGCCTCATCTATGTTATATTGTTGTTATGTGACTTTTCGAGGTGTTTGATTTTAATTTCGGATGAGTTTCGGAGTAAAATAGGACACTTAGTCCTAAAGTTGGAAGCTTAAGTTGAAAGAGTTAACTGGAGTTTTATTTTTGTGTAGCGACTCTGAAATGGAGTTTTGACGGTTTCGATAGATCCGTATGGTGATTTTGGATATAGGTACGTATTCGGATTTGTATTTGGAATTCCATAGATTGATTTTATGCATTTTGGCAAAAGTTGGAAAGTTGAAGAATTGGAAGATTAAGAGTTTTGATCGGGAGTTGACTTTGTTTATATCGGGTTTGGATTGCAGCTCTACTGTGTGATTTGGGAGTTTCATGCAAAATTTAAGGTCATTCGGAGTTGATTTGAGATGTTTCGACATGAGTTTTAGAAGTTGAAAGTTCATTAGTTTATTAGGCTTGAATTGATGAGTGATTCATAAATTTGGTGTTGTTTGGTGTGACTGGAGACTTCGAGTAAGTTCGTATTGCATTTTAGGGCTTTTTGGTATGTTTGGATGGGTCTGGTGGACCTCGAGTGAGTTTTGAGAAAATTTTGGCATTTCGGCACTTTTATGATGTTCTGGAGCAGTTGATGTGTGGAAGGAACTTTTTGAAGTGTTGAGGCAAAGCCTCATGTGTATCCACAAACCCCCAAGTGCGGAGGCACTGTGAATATGTAGGTTCGTTGGACTGACTTTAGGAGCTTATATCTCTCAATATATGAAGAATTTAGGGATTATCCAAAAACATAAGTTGTAGCTTTTGGAGTTTAGATTCCATAAATATCAAACGGTTCATTATTTAGATAATTGTACAGAAAGTTATGGTCAAATAACTAAAGATTGGTACTGCTGTTACTGCAGGAGTGTGGCCGCACAATTTTAAATTGCGGCCGCAGAACTTGAAAGTGCTGACCACACAAAAAGAATGTGGTCAGTACTATGCGAGATCAGATATTGTACTATATAAAGGGATTTTTGGACTTGTATTTCATTCCTCACCACTTTAGAGACTTGGGAGCTCGAGTTTGAAGGGTTTCAACCTAGATCTTCATCCACAAGCTTGGGATAAGTGATTCTAACATATATCTACAAGATTTGTATGGATCCATCACTAGATTTAACATCAAACATGGGAATCAGAAAGAGAAATTGAGGGTTTTTGTGTAAACTTTTTCTAAAGTGAATAATTGAGTTTTCAACATCGATTTGGAATGGGAATTGGATGATTTTGGTATGTTTGGACTCGTATCGGAATAGATGTTCGAATTTGTGAGTTTTATCGGGTTCTTAGGTACAGACCCGGGGGTTGACGTTTGGGGTTGACTATTTAGTTTTTATTAAATATCGAAGCTTTATTATCCAAAATTATTTTCTATGGTTTTTTTATGCTATTAAATTATTTTGGCTAGATTTGAGCCGTCCAGGGATTGTTTCACACGAGAAGGTCATTTTAAAGTATTGATTAGGCTTCTTTGATGCATGTGTCTTGCCTAAATTTGTGTGGGAGAAATTACCCCTTAGGATTTGTGTTGTTTATCTGTTAATTGTGGTACATAAAGGCCATGTACGTAAGGTGAAGAGTCAGTACATGGGATAAATATGGTAATTGACCGGTTTGGGTTATGTAAATTGTTTTCATGCCTTTAATTGAATTGTCATAACATGTTATCTTCATCGTAGTTAATCTATTCTTACGTGATTTACTTGCTATTGTAAATACTTGTCTCATCTCTTAATTATTATTTTCCTTTATATGCTTAATTGAAGTTATTGTTCTCTCATTTCCTTGTTAACTATTTAACTGTTGAGTTACCTTACTTGAAGTTGTTAGTTCTTGTAATATATTATTGTTGAATTATGGTGTTGATTTTATAAAGGTTGTGATTCACATTGAGGCAAGGTTGTAAATTATTGAAATACCATTCTTGTTAAGATACTCACTTTCGTTTGCTATTGTTGAGACTCTTGTACATGTTTTGGTTGAACCATGAGCTATTTATTGTGGAAACATTATTGTTGTTGACTTCTTTGGCAAGTTGTGGTATGGAACTTGAGGTGGAACTTGTGGTATGTTGTGATATTAATACGCTTGTGGTGGTATAAGGATAGGGGTTGATATGCATGCGACGGGATAAGGTTGGATTGATACGCGTATTGCTAGTTAGGGAAATACTTGAAGCCATTCAGTAAAATAAGGTGGGCTAAAACACGGGTAGCTATTTTGGAAAAATGATTTTCAAAACTAAATGTAAGGCTCCCACAGTGATATATAGAAAGATTGTGATTTAATTTGTGAAATGAGACTACGAAGCGGTACCTTGGTAGTGGTTCGTGTTGATACCTGTCATTTCCATCACTTGTGTTTTGTTTGCATCTTTTTTGGCATTCTTATTATGTATTTTCTTTTATGATGTCTAAATTGCCTTAATTTTAGTGTAGCTATTCTTGTTATATTTCTTCATTGTATTTTCATTGTTTCTATTATTATATTGTACTTTAACTGTTCAGTTTATTTATTTATTCCAGTAGGTTTTTTTTACATGACATAGTCACTACTCTACTGAAGTTAGGCTTGATACTTACTGGGTACCATTATAGTATACTCATACTATGCTTCTGCAAATCATTTTCTGTAGATCCAGGTACTTCATACTAGTATAGGCATTAGTGAGTCGAGCTTGGATCAGAGACTTCAAGGTATACCTATAGGCATTTGTAGGCCTCGGAGTCACCCTCTATCTAATTTCTATTTCATTCTCCTTTTATAGATTATATTGTATTGGGATGTTTCAGTATACTCATGTAGAACTTGCGACTCGGTATCACCAGATTTTGGATATTATGTTCAGTTGTATTGCGGAGTCCTTTTACGATAGCTATTGGTTTAAATTGGAAGTTTTATTACTATTTCTGTTAAATTCTTCATGTATGTTTGGCTTACCTAGTCTTAGAGACTTGGTGCCATCATGACATCTTACAGAGGAATATTGGGGTCGTGAAAAGTTTGTATCAGAGCTCTAGGTTCATAGGTGTTACGAGTCATAAGCAGGTTTAGTAGAGTCTTGCGGATCAGTACGGAGACATCAGTACTTATCTTCGATAGGTTGTGGAGCTGTTAGGAAAATTCACTTCTTTGATTCCCTATCGTGCGAATTTGTTGACTTTGAAATTCTGAATCTTTGCCTTTCTATTTGTCATGACCCACAATTCAACTGGTTGTGATGGCATCTAACCCAACCCGCTAGGTAATCCAATTAACAATAAACCACCATATAATATGAAAGATACAAGTCAAAAATGAAATCTGAATTTTATACGACTCCCCAATAATTGGTAGTACATATCATGTGCTTCTAGGACTTAGAGTTTACAAAGATGGCATGAAATAAATACATCACCTCTTTGAAATGTACATAAACAGATTTATAAATCTAAAGCTACCAAGAAAAAGAGGTAGCTATAACTGGAACTGTAATAACCCGACCGATTATTTTGAGGGTTGTAGCCATGTTCCCCCATTTACTACTCATTTTACTTAAAAGTTGTTATGGGACTTGCCAGGGCAATTGGTTCGGTTTCGAAGAGATTTCTGAATGATTGAGACACCTAGTATCAAGGTTAGAAGCTTAAGTTGAAAAGGTTGACCGTATGTTGACTTGTGTGTTAATGACTCCAGATTGGAGTTTAGATGGTTATGTTAGCTCCGTTGATTGATTGTGAACTTAGGAGTGTGTCCAGATTGTAATTTGGAGGTCCTTAGTTGAATTATGCTTGAAATAGCAAAAAATTAAAATTTAGAAGTTTGACCGAGAGTTGACTTTGTGGTTACCGTGCTCAGATTGGGGTTCTGAGAGTTGGGATAGGTCTGTTGTCTCATTTTTTGACTTGTGTGCAAAATTTGAGGTCAATTGGACGTGATTTGATAGGTTTCGACATCGAATGTCGAATTTAGAAGTTCGAAAGTTCATTAAGCTTGAATCGATACGCATTTTATGGTTTTAGAT
This sequence comes from Nicotiana glauca, assembly GCA_026770625.1. Classification (NCBI taxonomy): domain Eukaryota; kingdom Viridiplantae; phylum Streptophyta; class Magnoliopsida; order Solanales; family Solanaceae; genus Nicotiana; species Nicotiana glauca. The sequence goes on along the minus strand of MU702892.1, from coordinate 111,717 downwards.
TAATTGATGTAATTTGAAGGCTTGACTAAGTTCGTATTATGTTTTATGACTTGTTGTTGTGTTTGGTTGAAGTCCAGGGGGCCTCAAGAGTGATTTGGCTTAAACTTGGATTGGATTTTTGGAATTCTTAAAGGCTAGTGTGTTCTGGTTTGGTGAGACCGCACCTGCAAGGGAAGGCCGTAGGTGCGGAGCCGCAGAAGCGGCCCTAGGGTCACAGATGCAGTTTTGGGTGAAGTGAGTGTTTTTATAGGTGAGAGGGAAAATTTTGCACCTGTGATCATGCAAATACGGAGGTTGGTCGCAAAAGCGGAGAGGGCTTGGAGTCGGGGGTACACAGAAATAGAATGGCTTGCACGGATGCTTACTTGTAAAAGTGGGATTTGAAACCGCAGAAGCGGCTGGTCGGCCCTTTAGTTACCTCCGCAGATGCAGATTGACTGAAAAGGCGGTACCGGATAAGCAAATTTTTGGACCGCAGAAGTGGGATCTCTAGGCAAGTTTTCTCATTTTGGACTTTGCAAACACGTACTAGGGCAATTCTTTAGAGGAATATCGAAGGGATTCTTATGGTAAGTCACTTTTGGATAAATGAATTCAATAATTACGTTTTCCCATTGAATTTCCCACCTATATTGTGTGGTTTTGAGGTGTAATTTGGGAGTTTGAGGCTAGGGATTTGGAGAGTTTAAATTCGGTATTTGGGTGTTGATTTGGCATTGGATTTTAGTAAATTTGGTATGGTTAGACTTGTGGTTGAATGGGCTTCGGATTTTGTTACTTTTATTGGATTCCGAGACATCGGCTCGGAGGGCGCTTTGATACATCATGTCATTATTTGTTGGGCTGATTATCACGATTCTGATGAGCTTGACAGACTAGAGAGATTATTGACTGAATTAGGCTGAGGTTCTATTGTGAGTGGTATTCATGGGACTAGATTGCATGCACAGTAGATTTTATTAATCCATGCCAGGATTTGGCTTATCATAGCGATTGGGCTAGATCGACCCTTTTGAAGTCTGCACATCCACAGTGGGCATAATGATAGCAATTATTTATAGTTGGGCTGGAGCCTTGGATTAGAATAGTTTTGTTCTATGTTGAATTTTATTGCAAAACCTGAAAGCATGTCTAAAATTCTTGTACCCTTACTTGTATATCACAAATTCATGAGATATCATTATCATATTTGTTGTACGATACCGTACTGTTAACACTACATATAGACTATATTACTCAAACTCGTCACTACTTTCAGTCCAAAGGTAGATTTGTTACTTACTGAGTTGGTTGTACTCACGCTACACCCTACACCTCGTGTAAAAATCCAGCTGCTTTGGTCATGGCGCTTGCTGTTTTGTAGAGTCCAGGCCTTTGGAGCTCATCGAGGTAGCTGCTTGGCATCCGCAGACCTTGACTCCTATCCCTTATCTTTAAGATTATTTATTCAGTTTTACTTTCTAGAGAGTGTACCAGACTATGTCATTATGTAGATGTTCATGTACTCAGTGACACCCCGATTTTAGGAAGAAATTATGTATTGAGTTATGTTATTCTATATTGTTTTTATGAGATTTTACCTTATTTGGAATAGTTTAGTATGTTTCAAAAATTGGAAGTGTTGGAAATGTCTGAGTAGTCGACTTCCCTAGTACCATGATAAGTTTCATCATGATAGGTTGGATTTTGAGTCGTGACAGGAACGCAGGTACATCTTCAATGCCAGCTCCCACAACGCACATCAATATCAGCTCCAAAATCTACCCACAGGGTGCTGAAGTGTAGTATGAGTACAACCGACCTCATGTACTCAATAAGTAACAAACCTAACCTTAGGTAGAAAGTGGTGAAAAGCTTGGACAATGGTCATAGTCCAACACCAATGGCCAATAACAAATCTTAAAAATATAATAAAAGCAGTACAAGTAATAACTCAAAGATATGATGCTCAGCTCGTTCACAATTATAGAAAAATAGTCATGCTTTTCAGTTATAACATTAAAACCTAAATCTTTCACTGAAATCACCAAAATATGAGTAAATCAGAAAACTGTGATTTTTCCAAAAAACATTCAATAACAGATAAGATATTTCATTCTTAGATGGCATGAGTAAAGTACATCTCTATGCCTACATGTCAAAGTGCATATGAAATCATTAATGTCACAAAACCGTGTAGCATGAGGAAATGCATATTTATGCCTGCATGTCAAGTATGCATGACAAATGTAATGCATCATAGTGATGAACTCATGTACTCATACATCTCAGAGTACTCCATCTCGCTGTCTCACACTCCCACTCATCACAATCAATCACTCAGCACGCTTAGTCACTCAGCACTGTACGGTACCTGCTACGTCGCACAGCCCAATCCCATTATAAATCAATAAAAACTATGCTCATTGTTGATATGTCAGACTCTGAAGGTGTAGATCCTACCCAACTACTAATATAAGCCATCATGGCCTTCTTCAGCGTACAGCCTGATCCAATCAATAATATATAAAAGCTCATATGGTCTACTGCAATGTATAGCCCAACCCATCTAATAATAATACATATATAGCCAATGTGGCTTGCTGCGGCGTGCAGCCTAATCCCCTCAATAATATATATAAAGACCATAGTACCTACTGGGGCATGCAACCCGATCCCATCAATATCACTCACAATCCGGCCCTCAGGCTCCAACTCAGTCATTAATCTCTCTGACCTCTCAGGGTCACAAATCTCATGCCAATCAGTCCAAACAATGATAACATGACGTGAAAACAAATGATAACAACACTGAACTATGATATGCAAATGAATGAATATGACTGAGTATGTAATTATGATTTAAGCAAAGAACTCAACAGCAAAAATGACTTCAGTGAGTCCTAACAGGATAAACATATAGCCTAAACATGGTTTCTATCATGGATTACAGCTCAATTAATCTAGCACCTAGAAGCTTCATGCATACAAATAAGATTAGTTAACTACACAATATCACAAAGACAATCGAGTCATAATTCACACGGTGTACGCCCACACGCTCATCACCTAGCATGTGTGTCACCACAACATTAAACATATAACACCTATGTTCAGAGATTCATACCCTCAGCACCAAATTTAGAAGTGTATCTTAACTCGAACAAGCCTAATCTAATATCAAGCAAGAAAAACAATACTCTAGAAATACCATCATGTGCGTATCGACCTCCGAATGGCTTGAAATAGCCAAAAGCAACTCAAATACATCAAATAATTCCAAAGAAAACAAACCCAATTAATAAAGGTCGAAACTTTAATCAAATTTCCAAAGTCAACCCAAAAGTCAAACTCAGGCCCACACCTCGAAACCCGACAAAACTCACAAAATTCGACAACCTATAAACTTACAAGTCGAACCATACTAGTTTCACTTAAATCCAACTCCAAATCGATGTTCAAAACTCGAAAATTCACTTTATGAAATTTTAGACAAAACCTCCATATTTTTCTTTAAAATTCATAATTCAATTACCAAAAAATAAAGATAGATTCACGATCAAAACCGAGTGTACAATATTACTCAATCCATGTGATGAAAATCGTCTCCAAGATCTCCTAAATCTGAGGTATATAGATCAATATATGATAAAAATGATCAACCCTCGATTTTTATAGCTACTGGCCAGTCATATCGCATCTGCAATAATTGATCCACTTTCGCGACATGCTGTACGCTTTTGCAGAATCAGCTGGGGAAATGGCCCCTCGCATCTGCAGAAAATCATCCGCTCCTATGACATCGCAGGTGCGACAAATAAAGGCGCATCTGTGCAAAATCCCGCTCATGCGCCAATGATCTCGCTTCTGCGTGCACACAGGTGCGCTTCTTACTCTACATCTGTGATGGTCGCATAGCCTGGCCTTGTTCACCGGTACGCCAATGACCTTGCTTATGTGGCCACCGCACCTGCGCAAAACCAATCGTAGATGCGCAGTACCATAACTACCTCCTTTTCCCAATGCAACATGAGACAAAAATTATATGAACCTCGTCTGACACTCATCTAAGTCCCTCGGTACCCCGTCTAATTGTACCAACATAACACAGACTTCCTCAAGGCCTCAAATCCAAACACCAAAAACCACAAATTGTATCTCAAATCAAACTTAAATAAGCATTTGAACTTTCAACTTGCATAACTCGTGCTGAAGCATATCAAATCAACCCAAAATGAAGTCAATTTTTGCACACAAATACCAAATGACTTAATTAAGCTATTCCGATTTCTAGAACCACAAGCTGAACCCAATATCATCAAAGTCAAATCCAGGCCATACTCATGAACATTTTAAACCTTCATTTTTTCAATTTTTGCCAACTAGTGCTGAAACCTTCTGGAAAAATTGAAATGCAAATCCGAGCATACGACCAAGTTCAAGATCACCATCCCGACCTAACATAACCATCAAAGTCTGATCCGGGGTCAAATACACAAAAGTTAAACTTGGTCAACTCTTATACTTTAAAGTTTTCTAGTTGAGGATCATTCTACCAAATAAACTCTGAATAACCTGAAAGCCAAAATCAACAATTCACACAAGTCATAATACATCATACGAATCTACTCGAGACTTCAAATAGCTGAACGGAATGTAAATGCTCAAAACAACCGGTCTAGTATTTCTATTCTCCCTCACTTAAATATATGTTTGTCCTCGAATGTGCCGAGAGTTGTTCATATGCCGTCAAAACGATGTTTAACCTTACCATGCACATACTCGGGGGTGATCCCACATTACCCTAATCCATATACGCCTAACAATACAACATAACTGAAGATCCTTAATTCAACCTTAGCCCATAAACCTTGAAACCCAATTTCTAACATCCGAAATTCCTTAAAGACTCGAATCTCGTATCTACACACTGTATAAGTCTGAAAAAGCTGTATCAAGCCATAGCCGTAATTCAGGATGTAATCATACGATATACCACATAACTCGCATACTCGTAGCAATAATTCCCGTTCACAGTGGATGCTTAAAACAAACTCGATAGTAGTGGAATACCTCAAATCAAATAAAACCTCGTTCAAAACCTTAGTTCACTGCCGATGATGAAAGAAACATGCAGAAACTAATAACCACTCATTACATAAACAAGTCGTGGAGCTCCCTCTCGTCCGACAAAACCAAAGGCAAATCCTAAGATAACTTTTGATATTATTCGTCCAATCATACCGTAATCAAATCCGATATTATCCATCCAATGGCCTTATCTCCTCAAACATAACTATTCTGTTGGCATGCCATACTAATACAACCTTATGCCCCAAATCGTGCAATCCGTGCACCAATACGCAATGACTCAAATGAGAGAACTATCCCACAAGCTCAGCAAGTACCACCATAACTACAATGCTATAAACCCATCATGCATAGTAGAACCAAGACACACGAATCTAATATAAAGGATCATATCCCAATATAACTCTGCCGCAATGCATGACCTATCTAAAGACTGGTCCATATGAAATACCGCAAATCACAATGCTCAAAATAAACAATTACACGCGATTTGGCATCAAATACATGAAGTGCATGACCATAACAATGGAGAAGTAAATAACACAATATACACGGCTCAGAAGGACCATAACCAAGGTGTAATCAACCATTCAACACCCAAATAATCATCTCGCTCAAATTCTGTTGTAAGGCCCAAACAGAACTGTACCATGTATACATATAACCAGTGAATTACCAACTGTCGTAGCATAGTGGAATAACACATAGAACAAACATGAACAAGCTCAACTCTAATCGGATGACACAACTTTCAGCAATAACGGTGTTGAGTCAACAAATCCAACCCAATATAGAATACACATCCTCCTTCGGCCTACCAATGGGCCTCCAAATCAACTTCGGTTATCCCTAAATAGATAAATGGCTCTCCAAAAGTCTAGAATGACCTACCCATAGCACATACTACCGTCTAGCTACCCTTGCTCACATTTTCACAGTCCGCAACTTTGAAATAATTTGCTTCTGCAATCTCCCAGTCCCCAAATCTATAGAACACATGAATCACCATAGTCGATCCTAACTCCACCGCTCAAATGACTAACATATCTATCTTACATAATGATCCCCACGAGAAATACTTTTATAATTCTTCCATGCCACATAACAAAAATATGAACATTAGCAGTCGATCAATAAGGCACGTAACACAATACCAATAAAGCATTCGTAAGTCAAAATACACTGCACCTTCTGAAATGCGCACCCTTCTCAAGAAATACCAAGTTGTAATAGCTTTCATCTAGTCATCTATAACCGTTCATGTTATCTAAAAATTCATGAATGGAAAGCTTTCATCTAGTCATCTATAACCGTTCATGTTATCTAAAAATTCATGACCTTCCATTCAAAACTGAATCATAATTTTGCACAAGCTAATCTCAATCCCACACAATACACCACATCTATCATGCTATCATGTGAAAAGCATGAGAATCTCATTAACAACTCTGAGTCACAAGAAAAATACATATCCGATCGGTCGAATACTTTCCACTTGATACCATTCAGGAGGGAATTACAATACGCAACTTACCCCTCATACCTGTAGATAATATCCATCTCCAATTGTGGCAGAAATCATCGAGAATACTTCGAAGCCCATTTGTTTGACTTATTATGTTCGCACATCCATCTTTTACAACGGCATCTTTGACGTTGAGCCTTAGATGTGCAACATTCACTCATATTGTTAGTTACAACCATTTTTAGTAGGTGTCTTATATATCTAACGTATCATGTAGATGTATTCAGATCAATGTTAAGTTCTTCAAAATCTCAGACTTTGTTTGTATTGCTTATGTCCTGAGAAGCATAATGTGATTTACATTTAGATGTCATTTTCTGGTGATTTTTCTAAATCGGAGGTGGGGCAACTATAAGTTTCACTTAATGTTAAATTGAAAAATTATTGACACAACTAGGAAATTGAGGATTCATATACCTGGGGACTTAGCGTAGTTGCTATTGCATTAAATGGTTGGAACTGTCAATTATCAACAAAGAATTCGAAACCAAAAAGGTTGAAACTTTTACCTTGGGTCTACTATTCTCGAAACAATTTCATGATTAGCGTAGATAGCTCTTGTAGAAATTTGAGCATTATCTGCTGCAATATGTTTATATATTCGCTTATCCGAAAATGGAGTTTTTCTATTCTTAATTGACCACTACATATGTCAAAAAAATTGGTTACTCCTACTCTAGGCAGAGCTACTGTTTTACCTACAGGTTTACTTATTGGTTTTATAGAACCCAATAATTTTGACTCAAACCACATATATACTGATGATTTATCTGAAACCAAGAAAGTTGCTTTTTCTAGAGTTCAAAACTCATAACTCAAAATCCTATATCTGACTCTTTTCAATTAAGGAGCATGATCTAATCGATTATGTGCACCTTGCAATTGAAAGTTTCAAATGTGTCTAGTATTGGAAAAATTATATGTTTTGCCCAAAGGATCTGACAGTACAATTACACTGTAGCCTGACAATTGTAGCCTTTCCATTTACTTGTGTTCTTGACATGAATTCAGTGAGATGAAATTCGTAGACCTGCTACTCTCTGCAAATTTTTCAATTTGCTTTATTGGCATTAGGATTCTGTTTGTGTTTCAAATTCAGGGATTCAGTTTACATCACATGTACAAGATTTATTTTGAACTAAAAAAAAAACTTTAGGATGTTTAAACAACCATTAAAAATTAATGTGATTGTTTAAACAGCCCAAGAAATGTTTAAACAACTTTTTGATTGTTTAAGATGCGTAAGTCCTCACTTCATCAAATCTCGTTATGGGACGAGAACCCATAGGCATCGGACTGAGGTATGAAATGAAGGACAAGTTTCACTCACTTCAAACTCAAGAAATAGAATAGTCGAGTGAGTTCACTAGTCCGTCAATCAAAATTCGATAGAAAGTTCAATTTTGACCCCAATTACTACTAATTATAATACAATTCCATATAACTTAAGTCAATGTTCCTCCTTTCTTTTTAAAAAAGAACTTCGGGGCCTTTATCCCCAAACCTAATATTATGGCATAAAATAGTTTTATATTAAATGGTTATATAAGAAAGAAACATGAATTTTATGGGATGAATATGCTAATTAAAAAAACAGGAGAACTTGTTTTATGGAATAAAAAAGTAAATTTAAACAAAAGAAAATAATATAATATGGAATAGAGAGAAGAATATAAAAAGAATATTCTTTTTTTGTGTAAACAATAGTGTAATGGGTTGGAGTTAATTTGTATCATTTTGGTATAAAAAAATGGTGCAAGGGTTGGAGATGCCCTTATATAGGTAATTTAAATATAAAGAATGAAACTTAATATGAAGTAAATATATTACTCCCTTTTGTTTCAATTGTATAACATTAATTTGACTAAGAGGGCGGTCTAAGAAATAAAGTTAAGATATTTGAAACTTGTGCTTTTGTCACGACCCTAGTTCTCCCTCCGTGAACCATCGTGATGGCACCTGGTCTTTACAACTAGGTAAGCCTAACATTTGCGGAAAAAGGAAAGAAAACATAAAAGCTATCAACTAACAAGTAAATTTAAATAAGGAAAAGAGATGTCGCTTGGCATTTACAATAATCAGTTTCGAAAAATACTTAAACTCTCCCAGAACCTGGAATGTCATAAGTCACAAGCTAAAGAAAGACACAGTATTCCCATACTCCAGAGTCTAATACAAGAAAAAAATACAAGAAGAGTTGACATGGGGTAGAATAGATAGGGACTTCGAGGTCTGCGGACGCGGCAAATATACCTTGAAGTCTCTATAGCTGGTATGCCTCACTAGTGATGTGGCTGATGTGGCGGTAAATTTTGCACACAAGTTATATTCAACACTACGGACCTATTCCAACTTCCGGAATCGGATTCTGACCCTGATATCAAAAATTCCACTACTGGCCCGAAACTCCAAAAATTCGACTTTCGCCATTTCAAGCCTAAATAAGCTACGAACCTCCAAAATATAATCCGGACACGGCCCTAATCTGAAAATCACCCAACGGAGATAATAGAACTCCATTCAGGGGTCGTCTTCACATTGTTCCAACTACGATCCAAATTCTAAGACTTAAGCTCTTATTTAGGGACTAAGTATCCCAAAATACTCCTAAACTCAAAATGAATCATCCCAGCAAGTCACAATAGCATAAAAAGATACGAGGGAAGCAGTTAATAAGGGATTGGGGCATAAATTCTCAAAAAGACCGGCAGGGTCATTACATCCTTCCCCTCTTAAAACATTTGTTCATCCTCAAACGAGCATAGAGACATACCTGAAGTGGTGAAAAGATGAGGACAACGGCTGCACATATCTTGCTCGGTCTCCCAAGTTGCCTCCTCGACCGGCTGACCCTGCCACTAAACCTTCACCGGTGCAACATTCTTTGACCTCAGCTTGCGAACCTGCTTGTCCAGAATAGCCACTGGCTTCTGAAAAAACGATAGATCCTTGCTGAACTAAAATCTATCACGTGAGACAGATCACCGTGATACCTCTGGAATATCGAAATATGAAATACCAGATGAACTCCTGCTAGGCTGGGAAGTAACGCAATCTCATAAGCAACCTCCCCAACACGCTACAATACCTCAAAGAGACCAATAAACCTCGAGCTTAGCTTGCCTCTATTTCCGAACCTCATAACACCCTTTATAGGAGAAACCCAAAGCAAGACCCGCTCTCCAACAGTAAATGAAATATCACGAACCTTCTAGTATGCATAACTCTTTTGTCTGGACTGACCTGTGCGAAGTCTATCCTGAATCACCTTAACCTTCTCCAAAATGTCCTGAACCAAGTATGAGCCTAATAATCTAGCCTCTCCCGACTCGAACCAACCATGGGGGACTGATACTGCCTAATATACAGAGCCTTATATGGTGCCATCTAAATGCTGGACTGATAGCAATTATTGTAGGCAAACTCCGCAAGTGGCAAGAACTGATCCCAAGAACCCCCAAACTCCATCACACACGCACGAAGTATATCCTCAAGAATTTGAATAGTACGCTTGAACTTTCCGTCTTTCTAGGGGTGAAATATTGTGCTCAGCTCCACCCGAGTACCCAACTTATGTTGTATGTCTCTCCAGAACCGTGATGTAAACTTTGTTCCCTAGTTAGGGATGATAGATACCGGCACGCCGTGAAGTCTGACAATCTCTCAGATATAAACTAGAGCTAGCTGCTTTGATGAACAGGTAATCATCATAGGAAGGAAATGAGCTGACTTGGTCAGTCTATCCGCAATCACCCAAACTGCATCAAACTTCCGCTGAGTCCATGGGAGTCCAACAACAAAATCCATAGTGATCCAATCCCATTTCCACTCCGAAATCTCTAACTTCTGATGCAATCCACCCGGTCGTTGATGCTCGTACTACACCTGCTAGCAATTTAGACACCGAGCAACATATTCCACTATGTCCTTCTTCATTCTAAGCCACCAATTATGTTGTCTAAAGTCCTGATACATCTTTGCGGCACCAGGATGAATAGAGTACCATGAGCTATGGGCCTACTTAAGAGTCAACTCACGCAACCCATCCACATTAGGAATACATAGCATGTCATGCATCCTCTAAGCACCACTGTCCCTCATAGTGACCTTTGTCACTTCCACTTTTTCTTGCAAAATAGGGTTTATGACATTTGGAGGGAAAATGCATTCCTTTTGGGAACTGGGTTTGCAATTGAAGAGTTGCCACCTAATGATTAGGGTGTATTAGGACACCAAAAGAGTTTGATTTGGATAACCAGAGATTGGGTAAGGGTTTGAAATTATTCTAAGGGGAAGGTGTTAGGCACCGCTCAGAATCCACTAGTATGGTTTCCGGCCAAAGAATTATTGTGAATGGAGGTGCAATTAGCATATAGGCAGATAAGGCTCAAATAAGAGGGGATTTCAACACATAAAGGGTTGAAAGTAAGCAAAGTTTGAAAGGACAATTAGAAAGGCTAATTTTAAATAAGGAGTTAAAGTGCTAAAGAAAAGAAATAAAGAATAAAGGAATAGGGGTCCTAGGTTTATTAAAAATATGGATCATCCCACACAATGTTCGGTAATCACTCCTCAATGAGGAGTTACACGTGACATTATCACGTGGTCATCATATTCATATCTACCCATCCCACCCTGTTAAGGTATCTAAAGCGTGGATTGGTATCGATTACTTATTGCATGCTATTACCGTCGCACTCCTATCAGTCCTCGAGGCACTTAGGACTACTAATCCTAAAAAGGGATGGATATTAGGCTTCTTTGAAGTTCAAAGGTAAAACTCTAAGGCAACATACAAAACATATATTGCATATTTTGGGAAAGCATATAAACAAACAAGGCTCATATATACCTCCTTAAACAAAGAAAGCATATAATTAGCATGACTTGCACATATTGTTTAGGTCCAATTAAAATTACCAAAGACGAGGGAAGTTAATTGGTGAGGCAGCTTAGTTTATTACATAACTCAGATAAGAAGTCCGAATCAGGCCTGCCTGCTGGTTGTAGAAATTAACAAAGCAGATTCAATTTTATAATCATTATCCTAAGGCTTTCCTAAGTGTTTAGACGGAGTCGTATAGGCATGATGTCTATTCAATTCAGAAGATGATGAGATAGTAAAGCTTGAACTGAATTGTTTGAAGTCCTATATGAATACTTGTTAAGATTTTTAAGTGAGGGACCTAGATTATCAAAAGAGATGTAGAATGTACAAGAATTAAAAAATGGTTATAAGTTCTGCAGGTTGTGTCATACCTCACTTTTACCTACTACACCCCGAAAGGGGTGTATAATGAAGGGAGTTTTTCCAATCAAAGGACAATCGAAACTGGATTCGTTTATTAAGAGATTCAGAGTCACCACCTGGGAGATTTATGGTATCCTAAGTTACCGGTTTGAATTCCCCATTTACCTCAAAGAGACCACTGGGAGAAGGTGTTAGGCATTCCCGAGTTCCGTAGTTCTAGCACGGTCGCTCAACTGTCATATTTGGCTTATTTATCTGATTTTACAATATGCTTTAACTTATGTGCTTTTTTTAACCATAAACTGCTTTTATTATTATTTTAAGGAAAATTGAACGTTGTTTAAGACATGTCTTTGGATCGCGTCACATGAAATGCACCCGCAATCCGAAACACATTCTATCCAACGTTTTACGATTTGGATTTGGTTCACATGAAATGCACACCGGAGGTTAGGAAGGTAAAATTATTAAATGTCGGGCCTAAAGCAACTAGCGTATTATTAATATTATGGGACGCCATGAAATTCACTAAGTGGCACGCCCCGAATTCTAAGTATTTTATATAAATAATTATTAAGGGCCCCACAATTTATATGTTTCGTTTAGCGAGGCTCATCTCGTTTATTATTTAAAAGCCAATCTTAAAGCAACTATGATTTTCTATTTTTATTTGTCGCTAATAATAAAAGAAGTTCTAATTAATTTGTTATTGGATTAAAGCAAACCAGAAGGAAAATTGTACCCAGGTCTACATAAAAAAGAATGGCCAACCACAGGCCTTGGCCCAGGCCCAAACGTACGCAGAATCGGAACTGGACCTAGGTCGCTCATTAGGGCGCTGAAGATTACACTTCACGAAAATGGGATGTTAAGCCCAAACCGTTAAACCAAACCCAGCTTCAATCCAATGTGAACAAGTGTTCACTGAATTTTCTTCCAGTTATTCATAGGATGTTCAGCAATTCATAACAAAGAAAAACGGTATTCACTTACTTAAATTGAAACATTGACCATTCGCATTCGAGCTTAAGGCTCAGTTGATATTACCTATTAAATTACTGAATTTCAGACTCAAACAACAAACTAGAAGCATGATTTGATAACACAAAATAGGCTAATTATTTTCAGACTAAACTAAATTACTGGAACTGTAGCTGTCAATACACATGAGAATCATAAGGCTCGAAATCATTTTCTGCCTTAGCCATTCCTCTAATCTCAGAAATTACATTTACACAAGCGAAATTGAATTACAATATAGCTAATGAACACTCATTATTTTGACAGTCTGAAGAGTTTAAGTACAGTCCAAGTTCTACGGCTTAGTTTTTAGTCCAATTATACAGTGTAAAGGCAAACTAAAATGAACCTAAACAAGTACAAATTGTCTATTAATTATTCTACTATGATAGCTTGAATACACAGATTCCAGGCAGCAAATAGGTGAGCACCTCATTTCAACATTTCAACTTTCAAAGCTACATCAATACATGGTTTGAATATGTACCTAGAAGTGGAAATACAATGAAGAAGAAGAGATCAGCAGCAATAGCAATACCAGCAGCAGCAATGGAACAGTTTGAAACACGCAACACAGCAACCAAATAGACCAAAATAAAACCCAGCAATCCACAGAATCAATATCAATTCACAGAATCAACAGCAACCAATAACTGACCCCCAAAACGATTCAATTGAAACCAAACACCAATTGAAATACATTGAGAACCACCCTAAAATCCAGCAACCAGAAGCTGAACTCGAAAATATGACTTGATAATTAGAACTTAAATTCTTTTCAGGGTTCAATGGAAAGGTAGGTTTTATAGTTTGAATCCCAGTACTTTTTAAGTGTTTTTCAAACTCTAACAAAAAAAAACTCCCAGAATTGATTTGGACTCTCAATTGAATGCCTTAGCTCTCTATCTCCATGTGTTCAAGCTCTCTCCCCAAAAAAATCTATCCTCCCTGTGAACTTAGTCCCCCCTTTATTAATATCCAAACTAAAGCCCTCCTCCAGCTCTTAAGAGCACTAACTTATTAAGAAAATGAACCCCTCCCATCATATTACCTGAAACCCCACTATTATATGTCCCTGTTCATTATTTAATTCAAAGGTTATGGGTAAATGTTTGTTTTATCACCTCCCATACTATTATGTTTTGTTCCCCACTATTTGTAAACAAATACCTTAGTTTAATGGTATATTTGTACTTTACTGACAGACCACTCAAAGTTAAACCATTTTCAACTTTTTAAATCCCAAATCACCCCCTTGATGCCCTATGATTTACTGTCCTACCCCATTCCCCTTCAAACCCGTACAAAATCTCAGCTATAAACAATTCACCTAATCAATTAACTAATTAATCTCATTAAACAAACTCTTAGTTGACACTAGCACACCCAAAACAAAATTAAAAATTAGGGTCAGACTCACATTAGGCCCTAGACTCAACATAAACATTATGATTAAACTCAACAATAGCTTTGACCTTGAATTAGATCACACGGTATTACAAACACAGACGAAGGATTCAGGGATTCAGGATAAAAGCAGACTGGACTATTAAGGTCCAGTTTTTTAAACCATGATTGACACGGACTCAGGGAATAAAATAACACAATTCTAAATTAAACCTAAACAGGAGAAAATAAACACTATAAATACACTGAACAAAAATAAACTGAATTCATATACAAAATGATAAACAACAAAGAGAAGGGAAACAAACATCATACAAAATGAAACAATTTGAACCAATAATACCAGCAAACAATTTGAACCAATAATACCAGCAAACACTTATAGGAATAGTCACAGTTTTATACAAGACTTATTGACACTGACTAATTCGAATCATTCAAACAAAAAAAATCTGGAGAAGACAAATCCAGAGTAAAACCAACCTTTAATTCTACACGGGACAAGAAAGTGAGTAAAAGATGAATTAATGGACGAAAACTAACAGAAAATTAAAACCAAAACCTACCAGTTTAAATGGGGACTAGGTTCGAACCTCCACCTTTTTGGACTTGCGGCCAATATGGGCCCTAGTCGAGTGTTCTTGAATGAGAACACTCAACTAAGGTCCATTCAGACCTCAGTCCTTGAGCTAGCTTCAAACCACATCTTAAAAGGCTTGATTCGAGACACTCCCGAGGCATTCGAGGGTAAACAATCACGGACCATGGAAAAGGGAGTCGAGGTGGTGGTGGGATGTGATTTTGGAAAGGTTTAGGTCTGGCGCCACCACCAGGGGATCCTGTGGCGGCGCTAGGGTTCTTGTCTCAAAATTGATATTCGAGGGGGAGTTGGGATTCGAAGGAAATCAGTGGTGATTTAAGGATGAGGGAGATCTAGTGGTCATTTGGTGTTAGTTTGGGAAGGTTTGGTGAAGCTGGGGTTTTGGGGTCGATTTCTGATCTAATATTCGAAACGGTCTACAAGGATTCGAGGTTAGCTGGTTAGGGATTTGAGATGTGGAGGTCAAGGGGGTTCCATGGTGTAAAAATGGGGGTGTTTGGATGCCGGCCACCACCGTAGGCGATTTTCGGCAGGTGGAGGGCGGCGGAGTTAAGCGGTGAGAGACGAGCTCGTCTCTGAGCTATTAGAGATGAGGGAGGGTGGGGTTCGACTTGGGAGGCTGGGGTGTGTTTGGTTACTTATATACAGGGTTGGGGATTTGATCCTGGCCGTTGGATCAACCGAGATCAATGGCATGGATCTCTCACTTAAGTGGAACAACGTCGTTCCTTCGAAGTAGAGACCGGACCGGTCTTTGGCAAACGGGTCAGGTTCGGTTCTTGGATACGGGTACAGATCTGTGACTGTTGGATATGGCTTGGTTGAATGGCTGGGATCTTTTGCCATTGAAACGGCGTAGTTCGGCTCCTATAATACGTCGTTTCACCATCCTTTGAGACGAGCTGCCTGGACCGGGTATGGGCAGAAGTTTGGGCTTGGAATTTTCTTTAAAACTGACCCAATTATGATTTTTCCAACTCTTCTTCTATTTGTTTCTTTTCTTCTTTTCCTTTTATTTCCTAATTAATAAGACTAAAATTCTAAATTATAAACCAAATTAAAAATACTAATTAATTCCTAATAACAATTATGACACACAATTAAATACCAACTACAATAAAATCACACAATTAGAGATTAAATGCTAAAACTGCAAAGTACATATTTTTGTGATTTTCATTCTCGCAAAACCAAATATTGTTTAATTAATTTTTTAATTGTAAAATTAAATCTTAAATGCGCATGCAACACATGTTTTTGTATTTTTCCTTAATTAAAGTAAAAATAAACATGCACAGACGAATACAAATAATTAACAAAAAATAAAACAAAATCCACAAAAATCGCAAACAACACAAAACTATTTTATTTTGAATTTTTGGGAGTAGTTCTCGTAGGGCAAAAATCACGTGCTCACAGCTGCCGTTCTTTGCCCATAAACACGAAGAGTTTTCGTGCAAAGATAAAGTGAGCGGATACGAGCAATTTTTGCCCGTTTCAACACTCCGTGTGAAGCATTTTTGAAAGATTTTGACTGAACCTTTGCTTTAGAGGTTTCCTAAACATCCTAGGATAAAAAGGAATCAGGTCAATGTAGTTCGGGAAGTTTTGGTAGATGGGACTACCATGAAGTTGTGGTTTCATTATTACTACTGTTTCTGCTACTGCTACTACTTACAAACCTCCTTATTACACTGTGCTAAAAGAAAATAAGAAGCTAGACTAAAAACTATGAATTACAAAATCTTATCTAGAATCTTCCAACTTGCTCTTGTCTCTCATGTTGCCTTGTTGTCTTATTGACTTGTATTTCCTCAGATGTTTCTTTGTTTCTGACTTGACTTGCAGTCTTCTCTTCCTCAAATGGATGTCTGATTGCAAAACTCGAACTGTTTCTTTCCTTCTTGTGAAATTCGAATTGTGTCTTTCATTTGATGATTGAACTGCCTTCTTTTGACCATTGTTTCCTTCCTTCTGACTTTCGAACTTGAAATTATTCCTTTGATTTTTGTTGTATTCCTCTACTCTTCGGATGGGTTACTGACTTATGAACTTAAAAAGGTATGCCTCCATTCTCCGGGCGGGCTCCTGACTTCAACTACTTAGAAAAAATAATGCCTCCGTTCTTCAGGCGGGCTACTGACCCCACCAACTACTTAAAAAGATAACGCCTCTATTCTCCAGCTGGGCTCTTAACTTCAATGACATAGGAAAAATAACACCTCCTTTCTCTAGGCGGGCTCCTAATTTCAATTACAACTTAAAAATAACACCTCCATTCTCCAGGCGGGCTCAGGACTTCAATTACAACTTAAACATAACACATCCATTCTCCAGGCGAGCTCCTGACTTCAACTACAACTTAAAAATAACACCTCCATTCTCCACGCGGGCTCCTGACTTCAACTACAACTTAAAAATAATACTCCATTCTCCAGGCGGGCTCCTAACTTTAATTACTACTTAAAAATAACACCTTAATTCTCCAGGCGGGCTCCTGACTTCAACTATTACTTAAAAAATAACACCTCCATTCTCTAGGCGGGCTCCTGACTTCAACTACTACTTAAAAATAACACCTCCATTCTCCAGGCGGGCTCCTGACTTCAACTACTACTTAGTAATAACACCTCCATTCTCCAGGCGGGCTCCTGACTTCAACTACGACTTAAAAATAACACCTCAATCTCCAAGCGTGCTCCTGACTTCAACTACTACTTAAAAATAACACCTCCATTCTCCAGGCGGGCTCCTGACACCTCCATTCTCCAGGCGGGCTCCTGACTTCAATTACAACTTAAAAATAAAAACTCCATTCTCCAGGCAGGCTCCTGACTTCAACTACTACTTAAAAATAACACACCCATTCTCCAGCGGGCTCCTGACTTCAACTACTACATAAAAATAACACCTTCATTCTCCAGGCGGGCTCCTGACTTCAACTACAACTTAAAAGTAACACGTCCATTCTCCAGGCGGGCTTCTGACTTCAACTACTACTTGAAAATAACACCTCCATTATCCATGCGGGCTCCTGACTTCAACTACAACATGAAAATAACACCTCCATAATCCAGGCGGGCTCCTGACTTTAATTACAACTTAAAAATAACACCTTCATTCTCCAGGCGGGCTCCTGACTTCAACTACAACTTAAAAGTTACACCTCCGTTCTCCAGGCGGGCTCCTGACTTTAACTACTACTTAAAAAATAATACCTCCATTCTCCAGGCGGGCTCCTGGCTTCAACTACTACTTAAAAATAACACCTCCATTCTCTAGGCGGGCTCCTGACTTCAACTACTACTTAAAAATAACACCTCCATTCTCCAGGAGGGCTCCTGGCTTCAACTACAACTTGAAAATAACACTTCCATTCTCCAGGCGGGCTCCTGACTTCAACTACAACTTGAAAATAACACCTCCATTCTCCAGGCAGGCTCCTGATAAAAATTACAATATAAAAATAACATATCTATTCTCTAGGCGGGCTCCTGACTTCAACTACTACTTAAAAATAATACTCCATTCTCCAGGCGGGCTCCTAACTTCAATTACTACTTAAAAATAACACCTTAATTCTCTAGGCGGGCTCCTGACTTCAACTATTACTTAAAAAATAACACCTCCATTCTCCAGGCGGGCTCCTGACTTCAACTACTACTTAGTAATAACATCTCCATTCTCCAGGCAGGCTCCTGACTTCAACTACTACTTAAAAATAACACCTCCATTCTCCAGGCTGGCTCCTGACATTAATTACAACTTAAAAATAACACCTCCATTCTCCAGGCGGGCTCCTGACTTCAACTACAACTTAAAAATAACACCTCCATTCTCCAGGCGGACTACTGACTTTAACTACTACTTAAAAAATAATACTCTATTCTCCAGGCAGGCTCCTGACTTCAATTACTACTTAAAAAATAATACTCCATTCTCCAGGCGGGCTCCTGACTTCAACTATTACTTAAAAAATAACACCTCCGTTCTCCAGGCGGGCTCCTGACTTCAACTACTACTTAAAAATAACACCTCTACTCTCTAGGCGGGCTCCTGACTTCAACTACTACTTAGTAATAACACCTCATTTCTCCAGGCGGGCTCCTGACTTCAACTACTACTTAAAAATAACACGTCTATTCTCCAGGCGGGCTCCTGACACCTCCATTCTCCAGGCGGGCTCCTGACTTCAATTACAACTTAAAAATAAAAACTCCATTCTCCAGGCAGGCTCCTGACTTCAACTCCTACTTAAAAATAACACCTCCAATCTCCAGGCGGGCTCCTGACTTTAATTACAATTTAAAAATAACACCTCCAATCTCCAGGCGGGCTCCTGACTTTAATTACAATTTAAAAATAACACCTCCAATCTCCAGGCGGGCTCCTGACTTTAATTACAATTTAAAAATAACACCTCCAATCTCCAGGCGGGCTCCTGACTTTAATTACAATTTAAAAATAACACCTCCAATCTCCAGGCGGGCTCCTGACTTTAATTACAATTTAAAAATAACACCTCCAATCTCCAGGCGGGCTCCTGCCTTCAATTACAACTTAAAAATAAAAACTCCATTCTCCAGGCAGGCTCCTGACTTCAACTACTACTTAAAAATAACACATCCATTCTCCAGCGGGCTCCTGACTTCAACTACTACTTAAAAACAACACCTTCATTCTCCAGGCGGGCTCCTGACATCAACTACAACTTAAAAATAACACGTCCATTCTCCAGGCGGGCTCCTGACTTCAACTACTACTTGAAAATAACACCTCCATTATCCATGCGGGCTCCTGACTTCAACTACAACTTGAAAATAACACCTCCATTATCTAGGCGGGCTCCTGACTTTAATTACAATTTAAAAATAACACCTCCAATCTCCAGGCGGGCTCCTGACTTCAACTACAACTTAAAAATAACACCTCCATTGTCCAGGCGGGCTCCTGACTTCAACTACTACTTAAAAAATAATACCTCCATTCTCCAGGCGGGCTCCTGACTTCAACTACTACTTAAAAATAACACCTCCATTCTCCAGGCGGGATCCTGACTTCAACTACTACTTAAAAATAACACCTCCATTCTCCAGGAGGGCTCCTGACTTCAACTACAACTTGAAAATAACACCTCCATTCTCCAGGCGGGCTCCTGACTTCAACTAAAACTTGAAAATAACACCTCCATTCTCCAGGCGGGCTCCTGACAAAAATTACAACTTAAAAATAACACATCTATTCTCTAGGCGGGCTCCTGACTTCAACTACTACTTAAAAATAACACCTCCATTCTCCAGGCGGGCTCCTGACTTCAACTACTACTTAAAAATAACACCTCCATTCTCCAGGCGGGCTCCTAACTTCAAGTACAACTTAAAAATAACACCTCCATTATCCAGGCAAGCTCATGACTTCAACTACAACTTAAAAATAACACCTTCATTCTCCAGGCAGGCTCTTTACTTCGACAACTCAAACTGTATTCTATCGATATTATTCTCCCTTGCCTCCTTAACTATTCCCTTTTGAAACTTCCTTCAAAACTGCTTTCATTAGAATTTGTGTTATCCTCCTCCAAAACTACATCCCTTAAAACTTGCGATGTCTTCTTTGACACTTGCTTTCTTTAAAACTTGTATTTCCTTCTTCTGAAAGTTGCTCCTTAAAACTTATGTTGTCTAGCTTTCTTTCAAACTCGAATTGACTCCACTGCTCTTCAGATGGGTAGCCTTCTTCAAGAAAATTTTCAAAGTGGAAGAAAATTTTCTGCCCTAGTTGTATAATCTTCCTTGAGACCTATCTTTCTGCTATCAATAACATTTCATATCCGTGTTTCAAATCAAAGAAAACTTTGTTAGTTTAAAGTGTGGGGGAGTGGTTGTGGTACTTCTGCTGGGGATGGTTTTCCCTTTCTCCTTTCCATGTTCTGCGTTGTCCGATCATCTTGAAACTTGGCCGATAACTTCCGGTCCTTTTGATGATTCCTTATTCACCAACTTCTCAACTATTGTTTTCCACCCTTACTCCATACTTTCCCTGAAATCTTAGACCAATCCATCATTTGGTCTTATAATGATGTCTTTCTCGTCCCATTACATCATCTTCGGCCTGTCCTATCTACATCTTTGCTTTGCACCATATTGGAAACTGGTAGTAAGCTCTGAAAATCCTTCTTAAAAACTAATTACTATTGAAAAACTCTTGACAATAGAAACAAAAAATGATGACTTCAAAGATAAAAAGAGGTAAAATCTTTCTGAACAAT
This sequence comes from Nicotiana glauca, assembly GCA_026770625.1. Taxonomy (NCBI): domain Eukaryota; kingdom Viridiplantae; phylum Streptophyta; class Magnoliopsida; order Solanales; family Solanaceae; genus Nicotiana; species Nicotiana glauca. The sequence goes on along the minus strand of MU702892.1, from coordinate 90,575 downwards.
TGTTTGAGGGGACGAAAAAAAAGAACTTATTTGAATGGAATAACCGATCCCAATGATCATGTCGTGCATTTCGAATTAATCAACCCAGTCTATCTGTATCAATCGATTTTCTGATGGCCTTATCTTGCATTTCAAAAGGTCCCGCAACCCAACTCTTTTCTCGAATCAACATCTTTATTCTGCTTGATGCCTCGGCGGATCCTTTCCGTCAATCTTATCTTTTTTGTCTTCTTTAAACTCTTTGTCGCCTCATAGTGCTCTTTGAGGGATTTTCACTAATAAGACTCTCTCATTTCTCTCAATTCCCGTCGCCTTATGGTGCCTGTCAAGGTTTTCACCGCTAAGACTCTCTCATTTTCTTTCTCTCAACTTCCATCGCCTTACGGTGCCTGTGAGGTTTTCACCGATAAGACTCTCTTATTTTATTTCTTTCTGCTGGGGATCGGAGTGTTTATTCTTGACTTCCATTTGCTTGACTTGGCACTTCTCGAAAACTGATCGGGAGGTCTTTCTTTGGACAGCAATATGGGTGTTTGTGTATGGTTAAGAGAGAAGGGTATCAGAAGTTCAAAACAATTTTGATGGGTAAAATATTACAACTCTTGGAATCAAATTTCTTTCCCAAAATTACAGACACAACTTCTGCCCTAGTTTTCTTACTTGGGGTCTTTTGATTTTTTGTTACACTATGACCGAGCCGCGAAGCACCTACGTATCCTCTTTGAGGAATCATGTTAAACGTAGTTCACCCAATTCCTTTGTTTTCTTGTGATTTTTCTTTTGTTTTGTTATTATATTTTTTTTTTTCTTTTCTTTTCTCTCTTCTTTGTTTTTTTCATTTTCCTTACTGATTCCAAAAGAGGGCTCAAAAGGGGACGCAAAGGTTAAAGTGTTTGGATAGAAGAACAAATTACCTCTGTCATTTCATTCTCCGATGCAATGCCAAATAGAAACAAACAACAATTACAATCAAAGAAATCATACTATTATTTCTTAATGGCGTTAGAATTGATAGCCTTGTCTATACATCTTCTTTCAACATCTATCAAACATAAAGTGCCATTGGATAATACTTTTGTCACAATAAATGGCCCTTGCCAATTCGGGGCGAACTTGCCCTTTGCTTCGGCCTGATGTGGAAGGATTCGTTTCAACACTTGTTTCTCCACTTCAAACTTCCTGGGACGCACCTTCTTATTGTATGCTCTTGCCATCCTCTTTTGATACAATTGGCCATGACACACTGCTGCCAATATTTTTTCATCATTCAAGCTCAACTGCTCCAAACGGGTTTTGACCCACTCGTCATCATCAATCTCAGCCTCAGCAACAATTCGAAGAGACGAAATCTCAACTTCTGCCGGTATCACTACTACAGTTCCATATACCAACAAATAAGGAGTTGCACCCACTAAAGTACGAATAGTAGTACGATAACCCAACAATGCAAATGGTAATTTTTCATGCCATTGTCTGGACCCTTCTACCATTTTCCTCAATATCTTCTTTATATTCTTGTTGGCTGCCTCAACCGCTCCATTCGCTATGGGACAATTTGGGGTGGAATTACGGTGTGTAATCCTAAACTATTGACATACTTCTTTCATCAAACTACTGTTAAGATTAGCACCATTATCCATGATGATCACCTTTGGGATCACAAATCTACAAATAAGATGGGAATGAACAAAATCCACCACTGCTTTCTTGGTTACCGACTTGAAAGTTTTAGCTTCAACCCACTTGGTGAAATAGTCGATGGACACCAGAATGAACCTATGACCGTTGGAAGTAGCCGGCTCGATAGGTCCAATGACCTCCATGCCCCATGCAACAAAGGGCATGGCACTAATATTGTGTGTAATTCTGTTGGCGGAGAATGAATCAGATCTCCGTGTATCTAGCATTGATGGCATTTATACACAAAACTGATACAATCTCGCTCCATAGTGAGCCAATAATACCCTGCTCGAAGAATCTTCTTTGCCAACACATACCCGCTCATATGTGGTCCACAAACTCTAGAATGCACCTCTGTCATAGCTGTCATGGCCAGTTTGAGTGTGTCAGAGTTCCGTAAAAGCCTCAATGGAACTCCAGACAGTGCTCTCACCCAAATATTATCATAAGAATAGGGACAAGTGTACTGTGGAAGTGCCAGCCCTCAAGTGTCCAAGTTCAGAGGGAGCTCAATGGGTCCTAAGGCAAGGCTCACAAGAGGGGGGAAGAACATAAGTCTAAGAGAGAGTGCAAGTGAATTTAAGAACTAAGGAAGTAAAGAAGAGGGAAAAAAGTACTGGGAAACAGTCACAGAGTGAAAGATTTCACACAAAGGGGTTTAGTGATTGGGAACTACAAAGAGCCTATGTACTTAGGCATTAGTTGATTATGTGCATGTATAGAAATAGGGAGTGTTGTTATGCTTACAAAATCAACCAGAATAAACAACATATAATGGTAACATAGAGGTTATAATCCCAAGGGAGTCAAGTTTGAGTCATGGATACCAATACTTAATAGTGCCATGCCTCAAACAAACCATTAGTATCAAACACATAGGGATAGGGGTTTAGGATGTATAACATATTCAGAACAGGCAGAAGGGAATTACAACATGCTTAGAGTATAGTACTGAATCAAACACAAGTAGTAGGTAGACAAGAAAACAAAGGTATTTAGTAAACATATTATTGTGATGTTGAAATCTTAATCAAGACATACTAGTTCAAAGAAGCAAAAATGCAGTAAAAGCAGGTAGCCGGACTTTGAAGACAGGCCACAGTACAAGTAGCAAGAGAGAATATTTTGAGCATGAGTGTGAGTTCAAAAACTAAGAGTGTTCGTGTGTCTGTGTTAATGAAATAGAAGGGTATTTACAGTTTGAAAACAGGTGGAAAATAAGGCAAGATTCATAGTTCAGCAGCAATTATGGAACTATGTACCAATTAAAATCAAATCAGTATTAGACTTCCTTTAATTAAGGAGTAAAATCAAACAGTAATGGGCAGAAAATATTTAAGGAAAGAAACCAAGTAGAACACCATGTATAGAATAGACAATTAGGGGTAAGTACATAGGGTTCCAATTAAGGAAACAACTATTGCAAAATCAATGAAGATACTCGGTTAACCAAATAAGGTAGGAGACACAATAGATTTGCAAAATATGGAGACAATCAGCTCCAAGTAAATCAAGGAGTGAAGGATTCGAAATTATTGATTTGGGAGAGAATAACATGAGTTCCCTTGAATAAACAAATAAATCAAATTCAGGATAGGAGAATCGAAAGTCTAAAGGGGATATTTCAAATCCATCCAGGAAACAGGGAAATTATTAAAATAAGGAAAGAATCAATTACACGAGTGCAGTAAGAATTACACAAGGAGGTTTGAAATCAATCCAAAATTGAAGGTAGGTTTAGAGGAAAATTTAGCATATAAAAGAGTGCATAAACATTAGGCATGTGAGGTTGAACTCATGACAAAGAGAAGCATCATCATGCAATAGCAAACACAAAGTTAGTAACTAATGATCTATCGAAACATGGTTGTCACATAGGTCGATTTCATAAACTCAGTAATAGAGAAAAGAAGGAGTATCAAATAGCATGCAAAGGGGTCAAGTGAAAAGACCTTATAGTAGAGTTTCAATGGTAGCAGGAAGTCAAAATCACATAGATTTTGAAATTCAATCGAGCAACAGATGAAGCAACTTCAAAAACGCGAATTGGCCCAAAGTAAATTAGGGTTTTGAAACCAATCAAATTCAGAGCATGACAAACAAGTAAAGCATATAGAAAATAGTCTCAGAACTCGAATGAACCCTAAATTTTAGGGTTTTCACCATCAATCGAGTATAGAGATGGAAAAATAAGTAAATCAGGTAGAAATACTAACAAAAAAAATTCAAAAATCTCAAAAGGTTAAGGCCCTCAACATGCAACTTAAGTAGAACAACAACATGAAGGAACACGATGGAATATGTAGAAAAATCAGAGAAAGCTTCGAAATAACTTAATAAAACCCTAAATCGGAAAAGATAAGGGGTTTTGAAGGTAAAGTTTTAGAAGAAACTTTAGGAAAAATGTTTATAAGTTTTGAGCAAACAGGGATCTAAATAGATATAAAAAATCAGAAGGACCTCAAAGATTAGGGTTTCAGAAGAAACCCATATGGTGAAAAAGGCTTGGACAATCATCGATCTAAGCAGGAGAAGTCAAGAATCAGGCTTGAATGACCATGGATGGCCGGAGCAAATTCAAAAGTGACCGGAGACAGCCATAGAATTGAAACTAACCAAAGTCTGGCGGGCCAAGCCTCTTCAAGGTCTGGCCTTGAAACCATAGTACTCGGACGCATAGAAGCCAAGGGAGGTGGATACAGGCCTCCAATGGCTCTAGAAGCCATAGATTTGGGGGTTTTCTGGTGGTAGTTTAGGGCGGCGACTAGGGTTTGAGACAGGGTCGAGAGAGAGTTGAGAGAACAAAGGAATTCAGAGGCGGCTGAATGAGAGAAATGATAGGGTTTAGGGATTATTTGGAATTAATTATTGAAAGGGTTAATGGTGGTCGTTGATCATTTTGATCAACATCCTTGATTGAATAGGTAGGTAGGGGATTCGGGTGGGTAATTTTAATTGGGTTGTGGGTCGGGTATGATTAGGATTTGGGCTGGGTAATTGGGTTAAAAATTGGGGTTCAAATCAGGCCACAATTGAATCACGATTGGGCTATATTTTAAATAGCTACATTTCCTTTATTTATTTTTTTATAAAAAATAGTGAAGTAATTTCTGGAAATACATTAAAGGTATAAAAATGATTAATAATACATAATTATCAAATTAAAATATTGGACCTAATTTTATTGACATAAACGTAATTAAATTTAAAATAGGCTAATATTGTAATCATATACAATTTAGCTTTAAAAATACCAAATAAATTTATAAAAATATGCAAAAAATATATTAGCTATATCGTAGTATAAATATGATGGTACAATAAGTAAATCACTAAAAATAATAATTTTGGAAATAATTATTGGGCTTTTTTGGACAAAATAGGGCAATAAATTGATTTTAAATTCTTTAAAATTAAGAAAAAATAATAAAACATTTGGACATACCTATATATACATACATATGCTATTATGAAAGTATTTTGCATATTAAAATACTTGGGGGGAAATTGGGCATCAACAGCTGCCCTCTTTACCTTGGAAGGATGAAAGAGTTATCGGGTAAAGATTTGATGGCCAATTTTGACATGGCAAAACGGTTTGAAGAGTTTTGGCCGTGCTCTGGCTTTTGATATACCTACATATCCCTGGTCTTATAGGAATCGGACCACTTGTAGTTCAGGATCCGTCGGCGGAATATGCCGCCGGACACTTCTCAAGAACGGATGTGATATTCAGGACGGGGTGAATGGTTAAGGTCTGATAGGAATGTGGAAACTGGAGCGGGATTGCTCCTATCGAGATGGATGTTGCTCACCGATTTACCTACAAATAAGCAATACAAGCATATATTGTGCGTAAATTCAAACGTGATGCATATAATAATAAAGGATTCGCAGGCCATGAAATGATGCTCTCGGGCTATGGGAATGATGCCTCCAAACCATGATGCCTTTGAATAATGATATGAAAAAAATTAAAGGGATCATCATGCCATAGCATGGTGTTCTCAGGCTATGCAAATGGTACCTCTGAATAATGATGCCCTCAGATAATTTGGCGATCTGCAGCCAATGAGATGCATTATTTGGCGATCTTTCAGCCCATGAGATGCAATGAAGTGGCAATTTTTCAGCCATGCAAACATAAATAAGGTGGTGATCTTTCAGCCATGCAAATTTAAATAAGGTGGAGATCTTTCAGCCATGCAAGTGTAAATAAGGTGGCGATCTTTTAGTCATGCAAGCGTAAATAAGGTGGTGATCTTTCAACCATGCGAGTGTAAAGATGCAAATGTAAATAACGTGGCGATCTTTCAGCCATACAGATGCAGATAGAGACAGTGTTTAGTCTCAGAAGGCAGAATGGTAACCTTATGCAGTGCAGAAAAATGCAGATGGAGATAGTGTTTAGTCTAGGAAGGCAGAAATTAGCCTTATGCAATGTTGAAAAATGCAGATGGAGACAATATTTAGTCTTTGGAGGTAGAATGGTATCCTTATGCAGTGCAAAAATGAAATAAAATGGCAAATGGTAATAGAGTTTACTTAGCTAATAGCAGGTTGCGATATTGTGACTATTGGGGACATTGTGATGTAGGGAATATCACCGGCGTGCGTGGATAGCAAATACGGGCAAGTGCAACAATTCTGAGAGTTGTGTTCCTGAAAAATGCTTGTCTCATGAGTGTATAGTATGTTAGATGCTTTCAAAATCCAAGTGTCTGCATCCAAAGAAAAATCTTGATTTTTGTAGAGGGGGAGGTTAGTTCGCATCCTTGCTGCCTATGCTTGACCTGCTCGGCTTGGATCTGGTTATACTGTGCTTATTACTGGGGTAGCTTTGCTAAACGAAGCAATTTTATTAATAAATATGCATGAATTTGTAAAAAAGATATGACATAAGTATACAATTAAGAAACAACTTCTAGATGAACCGATGATTGTGACGTGGCTCAAGACATTGCGACCTCTCTCGCTATGGAATTTTGATGGTCCTCCTAAAAATTCTACCCCAGTTAACTGGGTTGATGCTTCCGACTACTGTTAGTGATGATCGACTAAAATTACTTCAGAATTTTGAGGGCCCTCCTCAAAATTCTGCCTTAGTTTTCAATTGTGGGGGGGAATGAAACTTTTGTTGAATCGTGACCGAAACCATAGGGCTACCTATGTATCCCCTCTTAAACGGGAATCAGGTCAGATGTAGTTCAATCTACATCATATAGGAAAGCATAAAGATTACACATAGTAACGCTTGACTGCATCTTAATTGATTGGCTTTGTCCAAACTTCTCCGTCCATTTCTGCAAGTATAAGGGCTCCTCCTGCCAGAACCTGGTAAACCATGTATAGACCCTGCCAGTTGGGGGAAAACTTCCCTTTGGCTTCATCTTGATGGGGTAAAATTTTCTTTAACACTAGTTGCCCTGGCGTGAACTGTCTCGGCTTGACTCTTTTGTTGAAGGCTCTGGAAATTCTGTTCTGGTAAAGCTGACTGTGGCAAACTGCATTCATTCTTTTTCCATCTATAAGAGCCAGTTGCTCGTAATGAATCTTTACCCATTCTGCATCATTGAGCTCAGCTTCCTGTATGATTCTTAAGGAATGAATTTCTACTTCGGCGAGAAAGACGGCTTCTGTACCATAAAACAGCATATAGGAGGTTGCCCTAGTTGATGTGCGGACTGTGGTGCGATGCCCCAATAGAGCAAATGATTACTTTCCATGCCATTGCTTATACTTATCTATCATTTTCCTCAGTATCTTCCTGATGTTCTTGTTAGCGGCTTCTACAGCTCCATTCATTTGAGGCCTGTAGGCTGTAGAATTCTTGTGTCTGATCTTGAAGGTTTCACACATGGCTCACATCAAGTCGTTGTTGAGGTTGGAACCGTTATCAGTGATGATTGATTCTGGAATCTCGAATCGACAAACAATATGGTTGCGGACAAAGTCTGCCATGACTTTCTTAGTTACTACTGTGTAAGATGCTGACTATTGCTACCAGGATAAATTTGTGTCTGTTGGAAGCTGTGGGATCGATTGGTCTAATGACATCCATTCCCCAGGCGGCGAAAGGCCATGGTGAGTTGTTGCATTAAGCTCATTCGGAGGTACCTTTATCATGTCTGCATGTATTTTGACAGCGGTGGAATTTCTGGACATACTGAATGTAGTCCGTTTCCATAGTCATCCAAAAGTAACTAGCTCGGAGTATATTCTTTGCTAAGACAAAACCATTCATATGTAGACCACAGGTCCCAGCATAGATTTCTTCTAGTAGTCTAGATGCTTCCTTTGCGTCGACACACCTTATTAATCCAAAGTCAGGAGTCCTCCTATATAGGATTCCTCCGCTGTGAAAGAAATTATTGGATAACCACCAAGTGTACGTTTTTTAGTATGATTGGCAAGCTCTGGGCATTCTCCTTTCGTTAGATATTCCTTGATATCCTGAAACCAAGGTTTTCCGTCTGTTTCTTCTTCAACATGGGCACAATAAGCTGGCAGATCGTGGATCATTACTGGAATGGGATCAATGAAGCTTTTGTCTGGATGTTGTATCATGGATGATATGTTAGCCAATGCATCGGCGAATTCATTTTGGATTCTGGTAACATGTCAGAATTCTGTCTTTAGGAACATCTTTCTCAACTCATGTACAAGATGCAGATACGGGAGTATCTTAGAGTTCTTGGTTGCCCATTCCTCTTGTACCTGATATATGAGTAAATCTGAATCTCCAATTATTAGCAGCTCTTAAATGTTCATGTCAATGGCCATCTTAAGCGCTAGGATGAAGGCTTCATACTCGGCCATATTGTTGGTGCACGGGAACTTGAGTTTGGAAGACACCGGATAATGCTGACCGATTTCTGATACTAGGACTGTTCCTATGCCAACTCCTTTTAAGTTTTCTACTCCGTCGAAAAACATTCTCCAGCCATCATAGGATTCTGCAATGTATTCTCCGGTGAATGATACCTCTTCATCGGGAAAATATGTTTTTAGGGGTTCGTATTCTCCATCTACGAGGTTTTTCGCAAGGTGATCTGCTAGTGCCTATCCATTGATTGCCTTCTGAGTTACATAGATAATGTCGAATTCACTCAACAAAATTTTCCACTTGGCTAGCTTGCAGTGGCATGGGCTTCTGAAGGATGTACTTTACAAGATCCATCCTTGATATGAGGTATGTAGTATAGGCATAGAAGTAGTGCCTCAACTTCTGGGCCACCCAAGTTAGATCACAATAGGTACGCTCTAACAGAGAATACCGAGCCTTGTATGGAGTGAACTTCTTGCTGAGATAGAAAATGGCCTGCTCTTTCCTCCCCGTTTCATCATACTACCCCAGGATGCAACCAAAGGCACCATCTACTACTGTGATATAGAGTAGTAAAGGTCTACCTGGCTCGGGTGGGACTAAGACTGGTGGTGTTGACAGGTATTCCTTGATTCTATCGGAAGCTTTTTGGCAGTCATCCTTCCATTTGGTAGCGGCATCATTCATTAGAATATTAAAGATTGGCTCACAGATAACTGTAGACTGTGCTATAAACCGGCTGATGTAGTTGAGTCTCCCCAAGAAACTTATCACGTCCTTCTTATTCTTTGGCAGTGGCAATTCTTGAATAGCTTTGACATTTGATGGATCCAGTTCTATTCCTCGGCGACTCATAATAAACCCAAGTAATACAATATGCTTAGAGTAAAGTACTGAATCAAACACAAACAGTAGGCAGTCAAGAAAACAAAGGTATTAAGTAAACATATTGTTGTGATGCTGAAATCTTAAACAAGACATACCAGTTCAAAGAAGCAAAAATGCAGTAAAAGTTGGTAGTCGGACTTTGAAGACAGGCCACAATACAAGTAGCAAGACAGAATATTTTGAGTATGAGTGTGAGTTCAAAAACTAAGAGTGTTCGTGTGTCTGTGTTAATGAAAGAGAATGGTATTTATAGTTTAAAAACAAGTGGAAAATAAGGCAAGATTCATAGTTCAGCAGCAATTATGGAACTATGTACCAATTAAAATCAAATCAGCATAAGACTTCCTTTAATTAAGGAGTAAAAATCAAACGATAATGGGCAGAAAACATTTAAGGTAAGAAACCAAATAGAACACCATGTATAGAATAGACAATTAGGAGTAAGTACATAGGAGTCCAATAAAGGAAACAACTATTGCAGAATCAGTGAAGATACTCGGTTAACCAAATAAGGTAGGGGACACAGTAGATGTACAAAATATTGAGACAATCAGCTCCCAGTAAAATAAGGAGTCATGGATTCGAAATTATTGATTTGGGAGAGAATAACATGGATTCCCATGAATAAACAAATAAATCAAACTAAGGACAGGAGAATCAAAAGTCCAAAGGGGAGTTTTCAAATCAATCCAGGAAACATGGAAATTAGTAAAACAAGAAAAGAATCAATTACATGAGTGCAATCAGCATTACACAAGGAGGTTTAAAATCAATCCAAAATTGAAGAAGAAGAAGAAGAAGAAGAAGAAGAAGAAGAAGAAGAAGAAGAAGAAGAAGAAGAAGAAGAAGAAGAAGAAGAAGAAGAAGAAGAAGAAGAAGAAATGTGAGAAATCCACCAAATACATGTAATGGAGCTTCACTGGTTCTTCTTCTTCTTTGGGCAGCTTCTAAAATTCAACTCAAATCTGCTCTAAGTCACTTCAAATACAACAGTTTTGTACTCCCCTTGACGATCCCAATCAATTGGGCCAACACCGAATCCAAACAACTAACAAAATCGAAAAATCCAATTTCTGAAATTCAAGCTTCGAATGACCTTTAATGGTGACTCCAAAAATAATAATTCTCTTAAGTGGTATTTTTCCTTCTCATCTTAAAAGTGATTATCAACTTTGAATATGGAATGAGAATTAAAGAATATTTATAATGGTAGAGAAACTTTAAGGTGCAAAGTCGTGAAAGAGGAAGAAGAAGAAGAAGAAGAAGAAGAAGAAGAAGAAGAAGAAGAACAAAGAAAAGAAAAAATAGGGTGGGCTAACTGGTGAAAAAATCAGATTATATACAACCTCGGCTATATCATGTAAGGTCTTGAAATGTGGGCCATTGTTTGATAGACTGTCGGGCCATGTGACGAGGAGCGTAATTCCCCCAAAGTAAATTAAGGTTTTGAAACCAATAGAATTGAGAGAATGACGAACAAGTAAATCACAAAGCAAATAGTCTTAGAACTCTAATAAACCCCTAAATTTTAGGGTTTTCACCATCAATCGAGTATATAGATGAAAAATAAGTAAAACAGACAGAAATACTAACAGAATAAATTCAAAAATCTCAAAAGGTTAAGGTCTTCAACATCAACTTAAGTAGAAGAACGACATAAGGGAACACATTAGAACATGTAAACAAATCATAGAAAGCTTCGAAATAACTTAATAAAGCCCTAAATCGGAAAAGATAAGAGGTTTTGAAGGTAAAGTTTTAGAAGAAAATTAGGAAAAACATTTAGAAGTTTTGAGCAAACACAGATCTATAAAGATATAAAAAAATCAGAAGGACCTCAAAGATTAGGGTTTCAGAAGAAACCCAGATGGTGAGAAAGGCTTGGACAATCATCGATCTAAGTAGGAGAAGTCAAGAATCAGGCTTGAATGACCATAGCTGGCCAGAGCAAAGTCAAAGATGACCAGAGACAGCCATAGAGCTGAAATCGACCAAAGTCCGGGCCAAGCTTCTTCAAGGTCTAGCCTTGAAACCATAGTACTCGGATGCATAGAAGCCAATGACGGTGGATACAGGCCTCCAATGGCTCTAGAAGCCATGGATTTGAGGGGTTTTCAAGTGGTAGTTTAGGGCGGCGGCTAGTGTTTGAGAGAGGGTCAAGAGAGAGTTGAGAGAACAAAGGAATTCAGAGGCAGCTGAATGAGATATATAATAGGGTTTAGGGGTTGTTTGGGATTAATTATGGAAAGGGTAAATGGTGGTCGTTAATCATTTTGATCAACGGCCTGGATTAAATGGGTAGGTAGGGGATCCGGGTGGGTTGTGGGTTGGGTATGATTAGGATTTGGGCTGGGTAATTAGGTTTGAAATTGGGGTTCAAATCAGGCCACAATTGAAGCACAATTGGGCTACATTTTAAATAGCCACATTTTCCTTATTTATTTTATAAAAAATAGTAAAGTAATTTCTGGAAATAAATTAAAGGTACTAAAATGATTAATAATACATAATTATCAAATTAAAATATTGGACCTAATTTTATAGACATAAACATAATTGAATAAAAAAAGGCTAATATTGCAATCATATGCAATTTAGCTTTAAAAATACCAAATATATTTGTAAAAATATGAAAAAATTATCTTAGATATATTTTAGTATAAATATGAGAGTACAATAAGTGAATCACTAAAAATAATGATATTGGGAATAATTATTGGGCTTTTTTTGGATAAAATAGGGCAATAAATTGATTTTAAAATCTTTAAAAATTAGGGAAAATAATAAAAACATTTGGACATACCTATATATGCATACATATTCTATTATGAAAGTATTTTTCATATTAAAATATTTAGAGAAAAATTGGGTATCAATACTCCTTAGCATCACCAGGCTGGACTGGCCCGGTTGAGATCCCGGTAGTCAAAACAAACTCTGATCTTCCCGTCCTTCTTTTGCACTAGCACAATATTGGCTAAACATTTTGGGTATTACACTACCCTGAGGACCTTGACTTTTACCTGCTTGGTGACATCTTCCTTGATTTTCAAACTCATATCTGGCTTGAAATTTCTAAGCTTTTGATTTACCGGCGGACATGTCGGATCAGTTGGCAGTTTGTGAGCCACAATAGACGTGCTCAGGCCCGTCATGTCATCATACGACCAGGCAAATATGTCCTCATATTCTCTTAGAAATTCCATGTATTCCTTCTTTTCTGATGACGATAAGTGAACATTGATTCGTGTTTCTTCGACATTCTCTTCATCCCAGATTAACAATTTCCATCTCGTCTAGGTTGGACTTTGGTATGTTTTCAAAATTCTCCACTTCCTTAATAATCTCCTTCGGTATGTCATCTTCCTCTGAATCTATATCCATTTATTATGTTGTCTCATTACATGTCATAGTTATCGGTTCATCAAGATAAGTAATAGTAATGTTGTTTAAGTAGAGTATTGAGAGAAAATAATAAGAGTGTTGATTTAGAAGGAAAATCAAAATGCTTTGATAAATTCTATAACTATTTTTAACATTGAAGATCATATTGCGGAAATTTAAAATGTGAAATAAAAAAACTAGTAAAAAAAAATTGTGCATGATGCTTGTTCAACCTTGCTACCCTGAGACTCTCCGGGCTCTGGTGGTTCTGATGGTCAAGTTATTGAGGCATGCTCCTTTGCTTATGGCTTGTATGGAAGGGCATTCCTCCCCCTCCTCCTCGAGAATGACGCAACAATCTATATCATCTTGGTTGAGAACAAATTCTTCACCGCTGCCAATGATTCCTCTTCCTCTGACACACAGATAACATCGGCCAGTTGGAAAGTCTATTCCAGGCGTGGTATTGGTTGTTCAGCGGATAGTAAGGACCTCACCATGGGGGCAACCAGTTGTTGAATTCCTTCCAGGTATATTCATACCCTAGACCAAAGGTGGTGCCATGTTTCTTGAGTTTTATAGGCTTAGCGATTCCTTAGAGGTTCTTGCCAAGCCACTTACCCGGTTCGTACCCACTCCAATTTAATATGCTCTCGATTTTGTTGTCCCACTATTTGTCATTGTCAATGGAATTGACTCGCTCGATGTGGTGATAGGTCTCCCCACCTATCTTTCTTCTTCCTCTGATTGCTGGGATAGTCTGATGACTGTATATAGGATTGCTACTGTCGCTGTGAATGATCACCTCCTCGTGATTCCACTCAAACTTCACTACCTGATGTAGTGTTGATGCTACGGCCCCAGCAACATGAATCCAGGTTTGTCCCAACCTCATATTGTAAGATGTCGGCACGTCTATCACTTGAAAATCCACATCAAACCAAGTAGGCCCCACTTGCAAATACAGACTAATTTCCCCAATGGTAGACCTTTGGGAGCTGTCGAAAGCTTTTACCTCGATGGCCCCATCCTTGATCTCATGCAGCCCCTTACCCAATGTCTTGAGTGTTACCAGCAGACCAATGTTAAGGTTGGACCCTCCATCAATCAGGATTCTGGTGATAAAATAGTCATCGCATTCCACGGTAATGTGCAATGCCTTGATGTGGCTCAACCATTCTAGTGGCAGCTCATCTTCATGAAAAGTGATCTTATGAATTTACACTACCTGTCCAACCATGTTAGCCATCTCTCCGCTGGTAATGTTGCTTGGCACATATGCTTCACTCAACACCCTTAATAGGGCATTCTTGTGTGTATTGGAATTTTATAGCAAAGCAAGGATAGAAATTTGCGCCGGTGTTTTGTTCAGCTAGTCAATGACTGAGTATTAATTGTCTGTATCTTTCTCCAGAGATCATCTGGCCCGGTCTCGGTGATGGTTGGCCAGCTAGAAGCCTGCTTGCTCGACTCAGCCAGATGTTTTGGGGTATAAACTCCACTAGTTCTCGTCATACCATGTGCCGCAATAGCCTCTCTAAACATAACCTTGCCTTTCTTTCTTGCCTCGGCAATGAAGTCACATAGTATATCCTTTGTATGGAAAGGTTTCATGGCTGACATCACCACTGGAATTGGCATGGCTATCGTTACTCTAAATGGAGCATGCACCTTGGGCGGTAAAACTGCAACTTCGAATGGTGTAGGTGCCTTTGCTGAAGACATGAATTCGACCTCAATTGGCGCTTGTGTCTTTGTAGATGATGACACTTCAAACTCAAGTGGCATGGACATATTTACCTCGCCATCTCTAGGGGGCTCAATCTGGACCACGATCAGATTAAGGGTGACTATTGGTTTCTTTGGGTCGTCACCTTCTGTGATCAAACCGATCGGTCCCTTGGGATCCCAATCATCCTCTATTTGAATCATGTGAATGCCTCCTCCCTTTTGGTCTGGCAGAGGGTTATTATGGACATTTGGAGCAGGTTACTTTGCCACAATAACCTTTTTATCAATTAAAATCTAGATTTTATCTTTAATAGAACGGCATTCATCAATGGTGTGTATTTTCATGACGGAATGGTATACACAAGATTTATTTTGATTAACCCACTTAGAAGGTTTCTTAGGGGTTGCAGCAGGGATAGGGGTGAAACAACCAGCAACTTTGAGTCTTTCATACAAGTGGTCGATAGGTTCAGCAATAGCCGTATATTATTTTGGAGGCCTTCGGGCAAAGTTTGGTCGAGGTCTAGGAATGTTTTGGCGTGCAGGGGGATTGATAGTAGGCAGGTTGAGTATTGTAGGCTTGGTAAACATGTACAGGTTGGGAATGTTTGGGTGAAGCAGGAAGATATGTGGGAGGTAATTAATAAGTGGGTGGTGTAGTGTGGTAAGAGGGTGAGGTTGCTTGGTAATTTGGAGTAGGTTGATATGTGAGTGGAGGCATTAGGTAGGTTTGGTATTTGATGGGAGATTTGATTCTTTGTACAACCATTACGGCTCCTAAGTCCCTTTTCTTGGACACACCTCCTGACTGGAAGGCCTTATTTGTATCTTGCAAGGCCTTGATGTTCGTAACCGTACCGTTTTTGATGCCCTCTTTGATCCTTTCTCCCATCTTGATAATGTCAGAAAATTTGTGACCATCGATCATTATCAGCCTTTCATAATGTTGTGGGTCTTGAGCCAGAATGAAGAATTTGTTCATTTGTTCTTCTTCTAAGGCAGGTCTAACTTTAGTAGGTTTGGACCTCCAGTGAGTAGCATACTCGCGGGATGTTTCTGTGAGCTTCTTCTTTAGATTTTGAATATAGAACACATCTGGTGAATTCTCCGTATTGAACCTGAACCTGTCCATAAAGTCAGACACCATGCCTACCCAATTCGACCACTTTTTTGGACCTTGGCTAATGTACCAAGATAAAGCATCTCCCTTCAAATTCCTCATAAAAAGTTTCATGTAGATTTTCTTGTCTTTTCCTACTCCTACCAGCTTGTCAAGTACGTTCTGAAATAGACCCTTGGATCTCCTGTACCATCAAACATATCGAACTTAGGAGGTTTGTACCCCTTGGGCATTTCGACATCGGGCTATATGCAAAGATCTTCGTAGTTCAACCCTTTAGTACCCTTACTTCCTTGAACGCCTTGAATTTGACTAGTCAACTTCTTAAGTTCTTCGGCCAGGTTTCTGATAATCAAGTCTTTATCATCAAGCTCGAGTGTCTTTGAGATGGGTTGTGTGGAGTGTGGCATAGTCTCCACATAGATGGGGTGTTATGATGGGTGTCGCAGTGGTCATTTGTGGAGTTTATGGTTCTAGGATTAGCAGCGGGGTATTGTTGGAAGTATGGCAAGTGTTGTAGAGGTGCTGAGGAGCGGGATAGTTCTATTGCTTTGGGTTGTTCTGTGGAGGTGTAGGGTTCTGAGCATTTGGGAAATTGATATCTGGAGTAGTGAGGGAAAATGACAGATTTGCTAGATTCCGAACCTGATCAATTTCTTCTTGGAATTTCAGCAGCTTTTGTTCCAGTTGGAATGCATTTTCCTTGGGAACTGGAATACCGTGACCGTGAGTGACCTCTACCCATTCAGTTGAGTTCTCCTTTCTGGCATTGTTCAAATCTTCCATCTTCCCTTTGCTCTTGTTTTTGACAGGACTTAGAGGAGGAGTGGGTAGAGGACCCCTAGATCTCGTGGAATAAGATGATGTTTCCAGAGTGCACAAACTAACCTTTGGGAGGGGAAATAATAAACAAAAGTAAAAACAAAAAGGTAACAAGGTAGTGAGGATCATAAAAATGTTGCAATATTTAAACACATAGTGCAGAATGTAAACCGTGTCCTAATTAGGGGACCTCTTTGTGCCCGAGGTAGGCGTAGAGACAAGTTGATTTGGAGAACTTGGAATGCTAAATGCCTTATTTTATTGATAAAAGGTATACGAATCCCAAATCGACACTAAATAACAGGAAGAATAAAGTTGCTAGTGGCCATTGGCCTTATTAAATTTCATAAAAGAAGAAAAACTCCTATCTATTCCAGACGGGCCTTCCCTAGATTTGGCATCCCTGTCTCCATCGAACAACTTTCCCAACTCACAAAGTCCCAGTAGCAGGTAGGTTATGGCTAGATGTCCGTCCTCGTTCCTCTCAGCATTTTGACAGTCTTCAACCCTTTTGAGAAACCTTCTTTCCGGCTCCACTATGCCTCTCCAGGTATCCTAGTCTCTTGTTGGCATTGACGACCATATCCTTCCTTTCTTCAATTAGATTTTGATTGGCTTCTTGTATCTCACAGTGCTCGCTTTCGCACTCCTAGATTCTCTAGCGTAGTTGGTTGTATTTGACCTATGCCTTGGCCTTTTCATCTATTATCCTGTGACCATGCACAAACCCATGTTGACTCAGACCATTATGATTATCCTCCAACCAGCCGAAATAGTATAGAGTACAACCGGCGTGGTATCTATCTGGTTCGATGGTATCTTTCCGCATGATGATCTTGTAGTGACACATATGTTGAGTTTGGCACTTGTAAGGGCAATTATCATCCTTGAAGTCAGCCCGAAAGTGACTCATCTTGTCAACCCTGGGTACAACATGCTGCCTACCAGCTTGCCTCACAACTCGAAGAGAGACGTTAGGGTATGTTCCTTTCAGATCAATCAATATCAGAAAAGGTGTGTCTTGGGATCGGGCGATAAATTCTTTGTTCGAAAACCATTCGAACATCCATTGTACTTGCTCCTCATTCAAATTATCAAATAGCTCGAACCATCCTTTGGTATCCTCTGGATGAGTAAATATATTAGAGATATAATCCATTCGCTTTGGGTGATAGAAAGCGATATGATCATCCCAGTCCCTTCATTGAATCTCTTGTCGGTATTCACCCTTTTGTAGATACTCCATGAGCCACAGTTGAAGTAGCAAATTTCAACCTTCGAAGTGACTAGCTCCCAGTTAATACTTTTCTAGGGCTCGGTATATTTTCGTGATGATTATGGGCACAATGCTGAATGGTTTCCCTCCAACTCCTTCCATTAAGGTTTTAGTGAGCATGGCTAGTCGGGTGTGAATACTTGCTTTCTTCATTGGAAACACAATCAACCCCAGAAAACATAACATGAATACAAAGACCCTTCGATGAATATGCCCTAATGAGGTGATGGCAAAACTTATCAGGATAGGTACGGTAGGATTTGTTGTGACTGTACCTCTCGTACAAATAGTCAAAGGGGATATAGGATTCTATGAGGCTTGTCCATTCTGGATTTTTCTTCAGACCTATTATTTTGAGGAAACCCCTGCCCTTGTTGTTCTCAGGCATCAATAAACCTGGAGTCTCCCATACCAAACCGGCTAATCCTCCTATGTCTTCTAGCAAGGGTGTCATCTCAATTTCCCCGAATCGGAATACGGACCTCTCACAATCCCAAAATAGAGTAGCATCTTCTATGATCTTGTTGTTGGGTTGGATTTCCAGGAGGGAAGGTAGATTCCCTAGATATTTTTGGATGAGAGCCTGGTCATTGGAATGAAGATCTTTCCACCAGCTTAACAGTCTCGGGTGGATGTTAGTAACCATGCCGAATCTGGGGATTTCGTGCCTCATTATCAGCAAGACAAAAGGGTTAGACTCTACCCCCACCGGAATCGAATATTTAACATCAATAATTGGCAAAAACGCTTTTAGTTCTCCAAATAAATGTACAGAACATGATGATGTCCATTTGGGTTTTAGGGAAACCCAGTGGAATTTGGATAAGGCTATCTTAAAGAGTCATTACGCGTACAACATAACATAACTAGAATTTGACCAAGATGCATGCACAGTTAAACAGAGTTAGGTTTCTATGGGATTTTAGATTGGTACCCTTGAGCGGACAACTCAAGGGAGAAAGGCTCGAAACTATCGACGGCACCGTTGATCGACTAGTTTTACCACAAATACGCCTTTACGAATTATGGGATAATGATATAGGAAGAGCGCAACAACTCATTATAAGCGTTGCTATGGTATTTGTTTGGCATGAGTGGAATATAATGTTGACCATAATTATGCAATAATTAAAGACATGTTGTCACGTATTTGCACGTTAAGAAAGCAGTAAATACAACAGTTTTTCATAATTTAAAGCAGTAGTAAAGGAAAGCAAAAAGGAAAGAAACAAAAGACAAGTCAGTTTTGTAGTTGAAAAGGAAATTGAATGCTTAAAAGAAATAAACAAATAATTGTGCGTAAAGAAACATAAATTCACAATAATAGTCTGAAATAGTAAAAGCCTAAAATTCCCCAGCGGAGTCACCATGCTGTCGCGCCCCATTTTTTATCGCGAAATCGGGTTTATGACATTTAAGGGGACAACTCATTCCTTTTGGGAACTGGGTTTGCAAATGAAGAGTCGCCACCTAATAATTAGGGTGCATTAGGACACTAAAAAAGTTTGGTTTGGATAACCAGAGATTGGGTAAGGGCCTGAAATTATTATAAAGGGAAGGTGTTAGGCATCCCTCAAAATCCACTAGTGTGGTTCCCGACCGGACAATTATTGTGAATTGAGGTGCAATTAGCATATAGGCAGATAAGGCTCAAATAAGAGGGGATTTCAACACATAAAGGTTTGAAAGTAAGCAAAGTTTGAAAGGACAATTACAAAGGCTAATTTTAAATAAGGAGTTAAAGTGCTAAAGAAAAGAAATAAAGAATAAAGGGAGGGGGGTCCTAGGTTTATTAAAAATATGGATCACCCCACATAATGTCCGGTAATCACTCCTCAATAAGGGACTACACGTGACATTATCGCGTGGTCATCATATCCATATCTACCCATCCCACCCTGTTAAGGTATCTAAAGCGCAGATTGTTATCGATTAATTATTGCATGCTATTACCCGTTCGACTCCTATCAGTCCCCGAGGCACTTAGGACTTCTAATCCTAAAAAGGAAGGGATATTAGGCTTATTTGAAGTTTCAAAGGTAAAACTCTAAGGCGGCATACAAAACACATATTGCATATTTTGGGGAAAGCATATAAATAAACAAGGCTCATATATACCTCATTAAACAAAGAAAGCATATAATTAGAATGACTTGCACATACTGTTTAGGTCTGATTAAAATTACCAAAGATGAGGGAAGTTAATTATTAAAGCAGCTTAGTTTATTACATAACTCAGATAAGAAATCTGAATTAGGCCTACATGCAGGTTGTAGCAATTAACAAAGAGGATTTAGTTGTACAAACATTATCCTTAGGCTTGCCTAAGTGTTTAGACAGAGTCCTATAGGCATGATATCTATTCAATTCAGAAGATGATGAGATAGTAAAGCTTGAACTGAATTGTTTGAAGTCCTATATGCATACTTGTTAAAATTGTTAAGTAAGGGACCTAGATTATCAAAAGAGATGTCGAATGTACAAGAATTTTAAAAAATGGTTACAGGTTCTGCAGGTTATAGCATATTCTATTACTGATTTTATATCTAACATTGACTGTGAACAAAAATGGATCAGAATTGCTCGAGGATCCCTATAGGCATGATTTCTATGCATTACTGATTTTTAGACGTGGTATCTAAATGCAAAAAACTTATAGACAAGGTATCTAAATGCAGATACTTGTTTTAAACCATATAGACATGGTATCTAAATGCAGAAACTTGTGTTAACCTTATAGACATGGTATCTAAATGCAGTTTGAATTATGCAGATTAAAATATTCATATAGGCTTGGCTTCCAGGCAAAGTTTGAATATGCAGAAATTAAAAACACCCTATAGGCATGATCTCTAAGTTAAGTTTGAATATGCAGAAATTAAAAACACCCTACAGGCATGATTTCTAGGTGAAGTTTGAATATGCAGAAATTAAAACGCCCTATACGCATTATTTCTAGGTGAAGTTTGAATATGCAGAAATTAAAAACACCCTATTGGCATGATTTCTACCCTTGCATGCATAGTTTCCCACCCTTTTCACTAGCCAGTCCCAAATGTTTATTACAACTTATTTCAAACCAAAATAATAAATTACATCAGAAAAGTACAACCAGAGGAATCCTAATTCTTGACTTCCTCTCTGAGCTATGAGATAAACCAACTCAAAGTCCATTGATCCAAAGCCTTTCTCCAATTTGAGTGTGTCAAAGTTCCCTATGAGCCTCAATGGGATACCAGGCGGTGCTCACACCCAAATGGTATCATCAGAATAGGGACAAAGGGGCAAGTGCAGTGTGGAAGTGCCATCCCTCAAGTGTCCAAGTTCAGAGGGAGCTCAATGGGTCCCAGTGCAAGGCTCACAATAGGGGACAGAACTTAAGTCTAAGAGAGAGTGAAAGTGAAGAAACAGAGCTTTAAGAACTAAGGAAGTAAAGAAGAGGGAAAGAGGTGCTGGGAAATAGTCATAGAGTGAAGGATTTCACACAAAGGGGTTCAGGAATTGGGAACTGCAAAGAGTCTATGTGCTTAGGCATTAGTTAATTCTAGGCATGCAAAGCAATAGGGAGTGTTGTTATGCTTACAAAATCAACCAGAATACACAACATACAATGGTAACATAGAGGTTATTATCCAAGAGGAGCAAAGTTTGAGTCATAGACAGCAATACTTAATACTATTATGCCTCAAACTAACCATTAGTATCAAAGACATTGGGGTAGGGGTTTGGGATGCATAATAGATTCAGAATAGGCAGAAGGGAATTACAACATGCTTAGAGTAAAGTACTGAATCAAACATAAGCATTGGGCAGACAAGAAAACAAAGGTGTTAAGTAAACATATTAATGTGATGCAAAAATTTTAAATAAGACATACCAGTTCAAAGAAGCAAAACTGCAGTAAAAACAAGTATCCGACTTTGAAGACAGTCCACAGTACAGGTAGCAAGAGAGAATATTTTGAGTATGAATGTGAGTTCAAAAACTAAGAGTGTTCGTGTGTCTGTGTTAATGAAAGAGAAGGGGATTTTATATTTTTAAAATATGTGGAAAATAAGGCAAGATTCATAGTTCAGCAGCAATTATGGAACTATGTACCAATTAAAATCAAATCAGCATAAGACTTTCTTTAATTAAGGAGTAAATATCAAATGGTAATGGACAGAAAACATTTAAGGTAAGAAACCAAGTAAAACACCACGAATAGAATAGACAATTAGGGGAAAGTACATAGGGGTCCAATTAAGGAAACAACTATTGCAGAATCAGTGAAGATACTCGGTTAACCAAATAAGGTAGGAGACACAATAGAGTTGCAAAATATGGAGACAATCATCTCCCAGTAAAATAAGGAGTCAGGGATTCGAGATTATTTATTTGGGAGAGAATAACATGGGTTCCCATGAATAAACAAATAAATCAAACTAAGGACAGGAGAATCGAAAGTCTAAATGGGAGTTTTCAAATCAATCCAGAAAACAGGGAAATTAGTAAAACAATGAAAGAATCAATTACACGAGTGCAATCAGAATTACACAAGGAGGTTTGAAATCAGTCCAAAATTGTAGGTTGTTTTAGAGGGAAATTTATCATATAAAAGAGTGCATACACATTAGGCAAGCAAGGCTGAACTCATGACAAAGAGAAGCATCATGCAATAGCAAACACAAAGTCAGTAACTAATGTACTATTGAAACATGGTAGTCATATAGGTCGATTTCATCAACTCAATAATAGAGAAAAGAAGGAGTATCAAATAGAATGCAAAGGGTTCAAGTGAAAAGACCATATAGTAGAGTTTCAACAGTAGCAGGAAGTCAAAATCACATAAAGAAACAGAGGTTGAAACAAAAGATTTCAAAATTCAATCGAGCAACAGCTGAAGCAAATTCAGAAACTCGAATAGGTCCAAAGTAAATGACAAAATTACATAATAATGCACCCCATAAGTTGACCTTGTATTATTTTAGCCCACTTACAATTTTGCAAATGTGTAGCCAAATATCAATAAGTTTCCATTTTTTTATTCTCTATATCTTCAAGCGTGGAAAATTTTTATTCTCTTTTTTCCTCATGTTTCTACATACCTATCACAACTATAAAAATTCACAAACAGATGCGAGAAATCTAAAATCTCATCTTCTTTAATTCTAATCATATTAGTTTTTTAAATGATTTTATGAGAAATTTGGAGTGGGTATTGTTTGAACTTATTAAAATTAGTCTAAGTAGACTGTATGCAAAGTTTGAAGTCATTTAGTGGAGATTTGGAATAGTCTTAATCAAAAATTGCAAGTGAAAATCGTACAAAAAATTTGTCAGAAATGCTTATACACTTTTATACAATATTATACACTTTTATACAAAGAGGTATATTATATATATATATATATATATATAGCTGTATAAAAGTGTATAAAGATGTATATATAAAAATGTATAAGCACAGTAGTGAAAATATTAGTGATACACCATGTATATAGGTGTAGTAGTTGAAGAAATGTGAGAAATCCACCAAATACATGTAAATAATGTATCAGCCTTGTATAAAATAATGTATAAGAGGTGTCTATACACTATTATATATTATTTATACATTGTTATACACTATTATACAAATTAATCCTATTAGTGGAGCTTCACTGGTTCTTCTTCTTCTTTGGGTATCTTCTGAAATTCAACTCAAATCTATCTCGAATCTGTTCCAAATCACTTCAAATTTGAGTTTTGTGCTCCCTTTGACGATCCTAATAAATTGGTCCAACACCCAATCCAAACAACTAATTAAAATTGAAAAATGCAATTTCTGAAATCGAAGCTTCGAATGACCTTTAATGGTGACTCCAAAAATAATAATTCTCTTAAGTGGTATTTTTTCTTCTCATCTTAATAGTGATTATCAACTTTGAATCTGGAATGAGAATTGAAGAATATTTATAATGGTTGAGAAACCTTGGGGTGCAAAGTCGTGAAAGAGGAAGAAGAAGAAGAAGAAGAAGAAGAACAAAGAAAAGAAAAAATATGGTGGGCTAACTGGTGAAAAAAATCAGATTATATACAACCTGGGCTATATCAGGTAAGGGCTTGAAATGTGGGCCATTTTTTGATGGACTGTTGGGCCAAGTAACGAGGAGCGTAATTCCCTTAAAGTAAATTAGGGTTTTGAAACCAATCGAATTCAGAGCATGACGAACAAGTAAATCACATAGCAAATAGTCTCAGAACTCGAATGAACTCCAAATATTAGGGTTTTCACCTTCAATCAAGTATAGAGATGAAAAACAAGTAATTCAGATAGAAATACTAACAAAATAAATTCAGAAATCTCAAAAGGTTAAGTCCCTCAACATCAACTTAAGTAGAAGAACGACATAAGGGAACACAGTAGAACATGTAGAAAAATCAGAGAAAGCTTCGAAATAACTTAACAAAACCCTGAATCTGAAAAGATAAGGGGTTTTGAAGGTAAAGTTTTAGAAGAAACTTTAGGAAAAACGTTTAGAAGTTTTGAGTAAACATGGATCTAAACAGATATTAAAACATCAGAAGGACCTCAAATATTAGGGTGTTAGAAGAAACCCAGATGGTGAAAAAGGCTTGGACAATCATCGATCTAAGCAGGAGAAGTCAAGAATCAGGCTTGAATGGCCATGGCTGGCCGGAGCAAAGTCAAAGGTGACCGAAGACAGCTATAGAACTATAACCGACCAAAGTCTGGGACAAGCTTCTTCAAGGTCTGGCCTTTAAACCATAGTACTCTGACGCATAGAAGCTAGGTGTCACGACCCTAGTTCGCCAATTGTGAACATGTCATGACGGCACCTAGTCTTCACGACCAGGTAAGCCTAACACATTGCGGAAGTAACAACATTTGCGAAATTTATATTCAAAAGCTAAATAACATGAGGAATGTATACGGTTGCCGCCTCGCACATACACTTTAATACTTTAAATTCTAGAACCATCCCAAAGACCTGGAAACCCACGGGCAACACAAGCTAAGAATAATACATAACACTGCTCTAATCACCCAGGAAGTTTACAACAAGGAAGAACAGAATAGCATCTAACTAACTAAAGAGTAGAGTGAGAGGGAGACTCTCCGGTCTGCGGACGCGGCAGATATACCTCAAGTCTCCGAAATGCTCTCTGCAGCTACTGATGATGCGCTTGCGTAGAGGTACCTGGATATGCACATGAAAAACATGCGCAGAAGAGGCGTGAGTAAACCACAGCGGTACTCAGTAAGTGCCAAGCCTAACCTCGGTTGGGTAGTGATGAGGAAAGGTCAGGGCCCTACTGAGACAGAAACAGTAAAATAGCAAGATATTAACAATATCGAAGTCTGATGAAAACTAATGAACACAGCAGTGTGATAAGACAGTTCAATGAAATATAATATTGCAAGACAAAATAGAAACACAGAGTAAATACAGCAAAATTACAAGAATACCGACGAGGGTCTCCCAGGATATCGTCATGTAGCCCTTTACCTCAACTGTCCAATGAAACTCCCGGGATACCGTCCTGTAGTCCAAATCTCATATCAATATCAAAGGATATCCCAGGATACCGTCCCGTAGTCCAAATATCATATCAATATCAAAGGATCTCTCGGGATACCGTCCCGTAGTCCAATCATCAGTGTGCAGG
Source organism: Nicotiana glauca (assembly GCA_026770625.1). NCBI lineage: Eukaryota > Viridiplantae > Streptophyta > Magnoliopsida > Solanales > Solanaceae > Nicotiana > Nicotiana glauca. The sequence continues at coordinate 65,195 of MU702892.1, read as the reverse complement.
GGGATCTCCAGGGATACCGTCCCGTAGTCCCAAAATAAAAGTGCAGGGGGGATCTCCCGGGATACCGTACCGTAGTCCCAAGATAAAAATACAGGGGGATCTCCCGAGAATCAAACCCGTAGTCCCAAAGTAAACAAACAAGGGAGAGCTCCCTGAAATCCCGCATCCGCAGTCCCAATGTAAATGCGCAACCAATATTAGAGAAGTATTAAGAAATTTAAGTACAACAATACAGGGCATCAAAGAATACTGGCCTAACATGCTCCAGGTAATCACAGTTAAGACACTTTAAACAAATAGGCAGCTTGGATCAATTAAACATGCCCTTCTACGCTATCACAGGCTATAAAAGCAAGTAAGTAAAGCAAATATGAAAGAGAATCCAAATCAAGTAATTAAGTAAAAATCCGGGTTTCAACAATTTGCTCAAGTACGTGCTCGTCACCTCACGTACAAAGCATTCAATTACCAATTTGTCACATCCTAAGGGACGAAGTCCCCCACACAAGGTTAGGCAAGCCACTTACCTCGAACCGGTGCGAAATCAACTTGGGAACGATGCCCTTGCCAAGAGTACCCGACTCCAAGTGGCCCAAATCTAATCAAACAAATTACATGTTGTAAATAATATTGCAAACAACTGATTCCACTATTAAAATTAAGACTGGGGCGCAAAAATAGGTAAAATGACCAAAATGCCCCTCCAGCCAACATCTCGGAATAGAATAATTTTTACGTTTTCAGAAACCTCGTACTCTCACGAGTCTAACCAAATAAAAATCTTAGAAATCAGTGGTCAAATGCCCCCTCAAAACCCAATAGTTTAGTCAATGAACTTTCACCCAATTTCTTCCATTTTTTATCCTTAATTCGAATTTAAAAGATGGATTTAACTACTAAATGATGGAATATAACTAGAAAGGATCATAGAAATGTTACCCAATAATCTCCTCTTCAAAATCCTCTCAGAATCGCCCTTGCCTGAGCTCAAAATTGATTTTCAAACTTATGAAATTAAACCCTCAAAATTTCCTATTTCTGCCTAGTCATTTCCGTTTCTGCAGACAAGGGACCGTTTCTGCGGTCCCACTTAAGGGGCAAAATAACCGCTTCTGCAGTTTCTCATTAAAGGGGGAAGTTTCACTTTTGCAGACACATGACCGCTCTAGCGGTCCCGCTTCTGCGGAAAGATGACCGCTTCTGCAGTCTTGGAGGAAAAGGGGCCAACTCGCTTCTGCGGTCCAAAGGCCGCTTCTACGGCACCGCTTCTGCGGTTCCCAAACCGCAGAAGCGAAAACAATAGAAGCCTGGTGCAATTTTTTCCTTCTAACTTCCAAAACTAACCCGTTGAGCATCCGAAATCATCCCGGGACCCCGGGGACCCCAACCAAAAACACCAATACCACCTAATACCTTATTCGAACTTGTACCAATCCTCAAAACACCGCAAACAACTCCAGAAACCCGATTAAATCAAGGATTCAAGCCTAAGAACTTCAAATTCTAACCAAATACGCTTTCGATCAAAAACCTAACCAAACCTCGTCCAAATGACCTGAAATTTTGCACACACATCCCAAATGACATGACGAAGCTATAGCAACTTTCGGAATTCAAATCTAACCCTCGGATCAAAAACTCCCTATCGGACCGGAAACTTCAAAAATTCAAACTTCGGCATTTCGAGCCTAAATGAGCTACGGACCTCCAAATAACATTCCGAACACGCTCCCAACCCCGAAATCACCTAACGGAGCTAACGGAACCATCGAATTTCCATTCCGAAGTTGTCTTCACATTGTTCCGAATACGGACCATTTTTCAACTCTTAAACTCTCATTTAGGGACTAATTGTCCCAAAACAGTCCGAATCCTAATACCGAACATCCCGGCAAGCCAAAATAGCAGAAATGAACTTAGGGAAAGCAGTTAATGGGGAATTGGGGCATAAATTCCAAAAACGACCGGCCAGATCGTTACATCCTCCTACACTTAAACATTCGTTCATCCTCGAACGAGCATAGAGAACATACCTGAAGTAGCAAAAAGATGAGGGTACTGGCTGCGCAAATCCCGCTCGGTCTCCCAAGTCGCCTCCTCAGCCGACTAACCCCGCCACTGGACCTTCACTGAAGCGATGTTCTTTGACCTCAACTTTCTGATCTGCCTATCCAAAATGTCCATTGGCTCCTCAACATAAGATAGATCCTTGTCCAGCTGGACTGAACTGAAATCCAACACGTGCGACGGGTCACCATGATATCTCCGGAGCATCGAAACATGAAATATCGGATTAACTTCGGCTAGGCTGGGAGGTAAGGCAAGCTCATAAGCAACCTCCCCAACTCGCCTCAATATCTCAAAAGGCCTAATAAATCTCGGACTCAGCTTCCCTTTCTTTCCAAACCTCATGACGCCCTTCATTGGCGAGACCCGAAGAAAAACCCGCTCACCAACCATATATGCCACATCACGAACCTTTTTGTCCGCATAACTCTTCTGTCTGGACTGGGCTATACGGAGTCTACCCTGAATCACTTTAACCTTCTACATCGCATCCTGAACTATCTCTGTACCCAATAACCTGGCCTCACCCGGCTCGAACCAACCCACTGGAGATCTACATCACCTACCATATAAGGCCTCATACGGCACCATCTGAATGCTGGACTGATAGATGTTGTTATAAGCAAACTTCGCCAGTGGTAGGAAATGGTCCCATGACCCTCCAAACTCAATCACACACGCACGGAGCATATCCTCCAAAATCTGAATAGTGCGCTCGGACTGTCCGTCCGTCTGGGGTGGAATGTCGTGCTCAACTCCACTAGAGTGCTTAACTCCTTCTGCACGGCTCTCCAGAACCGCGATGTAAACTGAGTGCCTCTGTCTGAGATGATAGAAACTGGAATACCATGCAACCGGACGATCTCCCTGATATAGATCTCCGCCAACCGCTCCGATAAATAAGTGGTACACACAGGTATGAAATGAGCGGACTTGGTCAGCTGGTCCACAATGACCCAAATAGAATCAAACTTCCTCACGGTCCGTGGGAGTCCAGACACGAAGTCCATGGTGATATGCTCCCACTTCCACTCTAGGATCTCAATCTACTGTAGCAAACCACCCGGACTCTGGTGCTCATACTTCACCTGCTGGCAGTTGAGGCATCTAGACACGTAGTCAACTATATCCTTCTTCACCCGCCTCCACCAGTAGTGCTGCCTCAAGTCCTGATACATCTTCGCGGCACCCGGATGGATGGAATATCGTGAGCTATGGGCCTTAGCTAGAATCAACTCTCGACGATCATCTACGTTGGGCACACAAATCCGGCCCTGCATCCTCAACACTCCATCATCCCCGATGGTAACATCTTGGGCATCACCTCGCCGAACTCTGTCCTGAAGGACAAGCAAATGAGGGTCATCAAATTGCCGCTCCCTGATGTGATTAAATAGGGAAGACCAAGAAACCACACAAGCTAGAACCCGACTGGGCTCTGAAAGGTCCAATCTCACGAACTGCCTGGCTAAAGCCTGAACATCCTTCGCCATAGGTCTCTCTGAGGCTGGTAGATATGCTAAACTCCCCAAACTCTCTGCCCGGTGACTCAAGGCATCGACGACCACATTGGCCTTGCCCGGATGATAAAGAATGGTAATATCATAATCCTTTAACAACTCTAACCATCTCCTCTGACGCATATTCAGGTCCTTCTGCTTAAGCAAGTGCTGCAAACTCCGATGGTCAGTGTAGATCTCACAAGGCACCCCATACAATAATGACGCCAGATTTTCAAGGCATGAACAATGGCGGCTAACTCAAAATCATGGACAAGGTAATTCTTTTCATGTACCTTCAACTGTCGGGACGCGTAGGCAATCACCCTACCGTCCTGCATCAATACCGCTCCAAGTCCAACCCGTGAGGCATCACAATAAACTGTATAGGACCACGAACCGGTAGGCAACATCAAGATTGGGGCTGAAGTCAAAGCTGTCTTGAGCTTCTGGAAGCTCTCCTCACACTCTTCTATCCACTGAAATGGGGCACCCTTCTGGGTTAATCTAGTCATAGGGGTCGTGATCGATGAGAACCCCTCCACAAAGCGACGGTAATAACCCGCCAAGCCAAGGAAACTACGGATCTGAGTAGCTGAGGAGGGCCTGGGCCAACTCTGCACGGCCTCCACCTTCCTCAGATCCACTCGAATGCCCTCACTCGACACCACGTGGCCTAGGAATGCCACAGAACTTAGCCAGAACTCATATTTGGATAACTTTGCATACAAACTCTTCTCCCTCAGAGTCCGAAGCACTACCCTCAGGTGCTGCTCATGATCTTCTTGACTCCGGGAATATAGCAGAATATCATCAATAAAAACAATCACGAATGAATCAAGATATGGCCTGAATACGATGTGCATCAAATGCATAAAAGTTGTCGGGGCATTAGTCAGCCTAAAAGACATAACAAGGAACTCGTAATGACCATACCGAGTCCTGAAAGCAGTCTTCGGGATATCTGGCTCCCGAATATTCAACTTATGGTAACCTGAGCGCAAATCAATCTTGGAAAACACCTGTGCACCCTGAAGTTGATCAAACAGATCATCAATACGAGGTAAAGGATATCGGTTCTTCACTGTAACTTTGTTCAACTGGCGATAATCAATGTACATACGCATAGAACCGTCCTTCTTCTTCACAAACAAAATAGGGGCTCCCCATGGTGAAACACTAGGTCAAATAAAACCCTTACCCAACAATTCCTGCAACTGATCCTTCAACTTAGGAGGAGTCATGCGATATGGAGGAATGGAGATGGGCTGAGTGCCCG
>MU702892.1:14866-59308 GCA_026770625.1 Nicotiana glauca | reverse complement strand
AGGAGTAGAAACATAAACGGGGGCACTCAAAGAATCCCGAGGAACACCCAAATGCGAAGCAAAATAAGAGGACGCATATGAATAAGTGGAGCCGGGATCGAATAGAACCGATGCCTCTCTGTGACAAACCAGAATACTACCTGTGATGACAGAATCGGAGGCAACCGCCACGGTGCGAGCAGGAATGCAATAATATCTGGCCCGACCCCTCTCACAAGGGCGACCTCTATCTCCCCGACCTCCACCCCTGGCAGGCTGGGCAGGTAGGGTAGCAGTGAGAGCTGGAACCATAGCCTGAGAACCCTAAGAAGCACGATGTGGCTGAGCAGTCTGTGAAGATGCACCCCTACCAAGTCTGGGGCAGTCCCTAACCACGTGACGTGTATCGCCACACTCGAAGCAAGATCTGGGAGGACGTGGTGTTTATGACTGACTGGAGCTAGGTCCGCTAGACTGACCTCTGGAAATACCCCGCGTAGGAGGCGCGCTAGAAACTGGAGGCGCATAATAAGGCTCCTGAGGTGCTGGTGGAGCTGGAGTACTACCGGCTGCTGGCAAGGCTGAATGAATAGGGAGACCAGAATAATCCCTGCCATAACATCCTGCTGATGAAGTACGGGCACCAGAGTAATGACCCGACTCTCGAGACCTCTTGGCCTCCCTCTCCCCTTGCTCCCTTGCGAGCATACCCTCAATTTGTCTAGCAATGCTCACTACCAGCTGGTAGGGAATATCCATCTCTAACTCTCGGGCCATACTGGACCGGATGGGCAAAATAAGACCCTCGATAAACCTCCGCACTCTCTCCTGAACTGTGGCGACCAAAGCCAGTGCATGTCTGGCCAACCTGGTATAACGGATGGCATACTCTGAGATTGTCATAGCACCCTGGCGCAAACACTTAAACTCCGCGCGCCATGAATCCCTGAGGCTCTAGGGAACAAACTCCCTCATAAACATGTCTGAGAACTATGTCCAAGTCAGTAAGGCAGACTCGATCGGACTTCCAACTCATAAGTACGCCACCAATCATAGGCGGCTCCCCGAAGCTGAAAGGCAGTGAAAGAAACCCCACTAGACTCCATTATGCCTATAGTACGAAGAATGCGATGACACTCCTCCAAGAATCCCAAGGCGTCATCTGAAGTTAGGCCACTGAAAACTGGGGGATCATATTTCTTGAACCTCTCTAGCCTGCACTGCTCATCCTCTGAGACAGTTGACCCATCCCCGGGTTGTACTGGTCCTGCAGGCAGTACAGGAATAACCTCTAGAACCTGCTCCATCGGCACTCCCTGCTCAGGAGTGCGGGCTGCGGGAGTCTAGGCCCCTCCCCCTGCCTAAGATTTGTCTACAGCAAGGGGAAGCAACCTCGCCTAAGCCAAAGTAGTGTACATGCTCATGAACTGAGCCAGGGTCTCCTGGAGCACTGGAGTAGTAGTGGTTGTAGTAGGTGTATCAGGTGCCTGTGCTCCAACTGGATCTACTGGTGGTACCTCAGTGGCAGCATGCGTGGGTGCTGTGGCTGCACCTCGGGCGCGTCCTCGACCTCTACCCTGGCCCCGACCTCTAACGGCAGCAGCAGGGGGCGTGGGTGCCTGGTCCTCTCGTGTGGCACGTGTCCTCACCATCTGTGAGAGCATAGAAGACAGAATTTTAGATTTGGTGTCAAAATATCGCACGACAAGGAATTCAAAAGAAATGAAGATTTTTCCTAAACAGTTACATAGCCTCTTGTAGATAAATACGGACGTCTCCGTACCGATCAGCGAGACTCTAATAAACCGGCATGTGTCCCATGACTCCTATGAACTAGAGCTCTGATACCAACTTGTCACGACCCTAGTTCACCAATTGTGAACATGTCATGACGGCACCTAGTCTTCATGACCAGGTAAGCCTAACACATTGTGAAAGTAACAACATTTGCAAAATTTATATTCAAAAGCTAAATAACATGAGGAATGTATACGGTTACCGCCTGGCACATACACTTTAATACTTTAAATTCTAGAACCATCCCAAAGACTCGGAAACTCACGGGCAACACAGGCTAAGAATAATACATAACACTGCTCTAATCACCCAGGAAGTCTATAACAAGGAAGAACATAATAGCATCTAACTAACTAAAGGGTAGAGTGAAAGGGAGACTCTCCGGTCTGCGGACGCGGCAGATATACCTCAAGTCTCCGAAATGCTCTCTGCAGCTACTGATGATACGCCTGCGTAGAGGTACCTGGATCTGCACATGAAAAACATGCACAGAAGAGGCATGAGTACACCACAGCGGTACTCAGTAAGTGCCAAGCCTAACCTCGGTTGGGTAGTGACGAGGAAAGGTCAAGGCCCTACTGAGAAAGAAACAGTAAAATAGCAAGATATTAATAGTATCGAAGTCTGATGAAAACTAATGAACACAGCAGTGTGATAAGATAGTTCAATGAAATATAATACTGCAAGACAAAACAGAAACACAGAGTAAATACAGCAAAATTACAAGAATACCGACGAAGGTCTCCCAGGATACCGTCCTGTAGCCCTTTACCTCAATTGTCCAATGAAACTCCCAGGATACCATCCCATAGTCCAAATCTCGTATCAATATCAAAGGATCTCCCGGGATATCGTCCCGTAGTTCAAATCTCATATCAATATCAAAGGATCTCCCGGGATACCGTCCCGTAGTCCAATCATCAGTGTGCACGGGGATCTCCCGAGATACCATCCCGTAGTCCCAAAATAAAAGTGCAGGGGGGATCTCCCGGGATACTGTCCTGTAGTCCCAAAATAAAAATACTTGGGGATCTCCCGGGAATCAAACCCGTAGTCCCAAAGTAAACAAACAAGGGGGAGCTCCCGAAAATCCTGCATCCGTAGTCCCAATGTAAATGCGCAACCAACATCAAAGAAGTATTCAGAAATTTAAGTACAACAATACAGGGCATCAAAGAATACTGGCCTAACATACTCCACGTAATCACAGTTAAGACACTTTAAACAAATAGGCAACTTGGATCAATTAAACATGCCCATCTACGCTAGCACAGGCTATAAAAGCAAGTAAAGCAAATATGAAAGATAATCCAAATCAAGTAATTAAGTAAAAATCCGGGTTTCAACAATTTGCTCAAGTACGCGCTCGTCACCTCACGTACAAAGGACTCAATTACCAATTTATCACATCCTAAGGGACGAAGTCCCCCACACAAGGTTAGGCAAGCCACTTACCTCAAATCGATGCGAAATCAACTAGGGAGCGATGCCCTTGCCACGAGTACCCGACTCCGAGTGGCCCAAATCTATTCAAACCAATTACATGTTGTAAATAATATTGCAAACAACTGATTCCACTATTAAAACTAAGGCTAGGGCATAAAAATAGGTAAAATGACCAAAACGTCCTCCAGCCAACATCTCGAAATCGAATAATTTTTACGTTTTCAAAAACCTCGTACTCTCACGAGTCTAACCATATAAAAATCTCAGAAATCGGAGGTCAAATGCCCCCTCAAAACCCAATAGTTAGGTCTAAGAAGTTTTACCCCAAATTAACCAATTTTTGATCCTTAATTCGAATTTAAAAGGTGGATTTAACTACTAAATGATGGAATATAACTAGAAAGGATCATAGAAATGTTACCCAATAATCTCCTCTTCAAAATCCTCTCAGAATTGCCCTTGCCCGAGCTCAAAATTGATTTTCAAACTTATGAAATAAAACCCTCAAAATTTCCTATTTCTGCCCAGGCATTTCCGCTTCTGCAGACAAGGGACCGCTTCTGCGGTCCCGCTTAAGCGGCAAAATAACCGCTTCTGTGTTTTCTCATTAAAGGGGGAAATTCCGCTTTTGCAGACACATGACCGCTCCAGCAGTCCCGCTTCTGCGAAAAGATGACCGCTTCTGCGGTCTTGGAGAAAAAGGGTCCAACTCGCTTCTGCGGCGCAAAGGCCACTTCTACGGCGCAGCTTCTGCGGTTCCCAAACTGCAAAAGCGAAAACAACAGAAGCCTGCTGCAATTTTTTCCTTCTAACGCGTTGAGCATCCGAAATCATCTTGGGACCCCCGGGACCCCAACCAAAAACACCAATACCACCAAATACCTTATTCGAACTTGTACCAATCCTTGAAACACCTCAAACAACTCCGGAAACCCGATTAGATCAAGGATTCAAGCCTAAGAACTTCAAATTCTAACCAAATACGCTTTCGATCAAAAACCTAACCAAACCTCGTCCGAATGACCTGAAATTTTGCACACACATCCCAAATGACATGACGGAGCAACAGAGACTTCCGGAATTCAAATCCAACCCTCGGATCAAAAACTCACTATCGAACCGGTAACTTCAAAAATTCAAACTTCGGCATTTCGAGCCTAAATGAGCTATGGGCCTCCAAATAACATTCCGAACATGCTCCCAACCCCGAAATCACCTAACGTAGCTAACAGAACCATCGAATTTCCATTCTGAGGTCGTCTTTATACTGTTCCGAATGCGAACCATTTTTCAACTCTTAAACTATCATTTAGTGTCTAAGTATCCCAAAACACTCTGAATCCTAATATGAACATCCCGGCAAACCAAAATAGCATAAATGAACTTAGGGAAAGCATTTAATGGGAAATCGGGGCATAAATTCTAAAAATAACCTACCGGGTCATTACACCAGGGAAGGTGGATACATGCCTCCAATGGCTCTAGAAGCCATGGATTTGGGGGGTTTTAGGTGGTAGTTTATGGCGGCTACTAGGATATGAGAATGGGTTGAGAGAGAGTTGAGAGACAAAGGAATTCAGAGGCAGCTGAATGAGATAAATGATAGGGTTTAGGGGTTGTTTGGGATTAATTATGGAAAGGGTAAATGGTGGTCGTTGATCATTTCGATCAACGGCCTGGATTGAATGGGTAGGTAGGGGATCCGGGTGGGTTGTGGTTTGGGTATGATTAGGATTTGGGCTGTGTAACAACCCGATTGGTTATTTTGCATTTTAGAACCCCGTTCCCTTAAATAAAACTTCCCGCGCTTGCTTTAGCTAATTTACAACTTGCAGGGACGGTTGGTTCGGGAGTTGGAAGAGTTTTGAGTAAAAATATGTCCATTTGCTTCATTAAGATTTTCTTAAAAGACCAAGTTTGACTCCATTCAACTTCTTAAGAAAACTTACCTGGATTTATAATTTGACAATCCCGGAGGGTCTATGGGATAGTATGGGACCTGGGCGTATAACCGGAATCGAATTCTGAGGTCCCTAGCCCGAGTAATGAATTTTTATTTAAAATTGTTAAATTGAAGTTTTGAAGAATTAAAGAAACTAAGTAATCATTGATTCCCTAGGTATCGGGCTCAGATTTTTGTTCCAAAGCTTGGTACAGGTCCATAATGTTGTTTAAGACTTGCCCATAAAATTTGGTGCCAATCTGAGTAGTCTAAGGGCGTTTTGACCCGTTAGAAGAGAATTAAAAACATAAAGTTCAATAGTTTGATTTATTTGGTTTTAGGGGGTGATTCCAAGATTTAGCATTGTTTTGAGTGTTCCGAGGCTTCGAGTAGGTCCGCCTCATGATTTCAGACTTGTCGGTATGTTTGGGCGGGGCTCGGGAGCCCCGAGCATCGATTGGACGAGGCTCGAGTGAAGTTGAAATTTGGAAAAGGGAGCTGAGTTGCTGCTTCTGTCATAACCGCATCTGCGGTTCTAGAACCGCAAAAGCGGGACCGCAGATACGTTCAATCCATCGCAGAGGCGGCCAAGGGCCAGGCCAAGGGAAACCGCAGAAGCGGCCTAGAAACCACAGAAGCGGTTCCTCTTAAGCGGTCCAGTCGCCTTAGTCCCACACCGCAGAAGCGGCCGAGTTTCCGCTGAAGCGGGACCCAGACCGCAAAAGAAGTCCAGGCATTTTGGGCTAGGTTCACAAAATCAAACCTAATTTCGTAGACGCGGTTATCGCACAAGCGGTCAGTGCACCGCAGAAGCAAAAATCGCTAGGCAGTGAATTCATTTAATTTGAACTCAAAAGCCATTTATTTCATTTCTACACCATACTTAGGCGATTTGGGGGCTTCCAAAGAGAGGATTTCAACATAGCACTTCAAGGTAAGTTACTTCCATTCATTATTAGTTTAAATACATGTATATTAAGTTGATTAACACTAAAAATTAGGTAAGATCAAAGGGTTAGAGCTAGACCTAGGGTTTTAATAAAACTAAGATTTAGTCATGAAATTTGTTATGAAATGGACAAGAAATCATATATTATTGATCCTTAGGTTGTAGAGAACAATTTCCTTTAAAAAATCTCGGAACCCGGGCACGTGAGCCCCGGGTCAGAATTTAGGAAACTTGTGAAAAAGGTTGTGAAATTACTTAAATAGTTAGAATTCGGCCTTGTAAGCCTTTATTGACTAGTTATTACTTTATTTAACTAGTTTGTGATCATTCCGCTCCAAATTGAGGGCTTGGGCTTGTTCTTGATACTGGAAGTGTGCTTTGGAGCGAGGTGAGTCTCCTTTCTAACCTTGTAATTATTGCTAAATGCGGGGGCTACGCACGCGCTAGGAGACGAGAGTCCGTGAGTAGCTACTACTATGTTAATTGTCCGGGTAGTTTAGGACCCACACCATGCTTATTTTATATAAATCTCCATATTATCTTGTTAATACAAGCACCCAGGATATGCTAGAGACTTAAAAAGGGAATAAGAACGTACTTGTATAATTGTTGAAGTCTTGCTTGGCATTAATGACTATTGATGTGACTTTTGTGTATACTTGATATTTCTTATTATTTGTGGATCTAGCCAATCGCCTCGGTATGAATAGATGCATCTATAGGCACGTCGTCGACCCTCGACAAGTACACAATTTATTTCTGTTGGATCGGGCCATCGCCTCGGCATATTTGCGCATACTATTGTTGCTTGCCTGAGAGTTTTTAAATATTGATATTGCCTTTCAAGGTTTGACATAAATTGATAAATATAACAAAATTAAATGGTTAGCTGGAGATATAGTGGAGAGTAGGACTTTTATGTCTTGTTATAAACTGTTGCTTATTAGTGATTATTCATGATTTGTATAATTACCTCGTTACATTATTCGACCCTAGTGAGTATCAAGTTGACCTCTTGTCTCTACTTCTTCGAGATTAGACGGGATACTCACTGGGTACATATTATTTATGTACTCATACTACGCGTATGTACTTAATTGTACAGAATCTGAGGCAGATACATCTGGTTACTAGTCCGGTGTGCGCCCTTGAGTTTGTGGCAGAGACTTCCACGGTGAGCTGCTTCCTTCCTATGCAGCTCAGCAGCCGGATGGAGTCTTTATTTACTTTTGCTGTCTTTCTTTATCTCAGACAGTAGGATAGAGATATTCTTTTGTATATTCTACTAGATGCACGTACTTGTGACACCAGGTCTTGGCACACACTTTGGTAGACTAGTTTTTGGGGTTGTATTATTATGTTATTTATTTCATCTATCACTTTTGGTTTCGGATCCGAATTCGGATAATTATTTCACTTAAATTCCACAAAAAAATAACATAAGAAGTTGGGAATATTCCGCATTGGCTTGCCTGGTAATGGTGTCGGGCGCCATCATGACCAATTGTGGAAATGGGTCGTGACAGGCTGGGTAATTGGGTTTAAAACTGGGGTTTAATTCAGGCCACAATTGAAACACAATTGGGCTATATTTTAAAAAGCCACATTTTCCTTATTTATTTTATAAAAAATAGTAAAGTAATTTCTGAAAATAAATTAAATGTACTAAAATGAATAATAATACATAATTATCAAATTAAAATATTGGACCTAATTGTATAAACATTAAACGTAATTGAATCAAAAAGGCTAATATTGCAATCATATGCAATTTAGCTTTAAAAATACCAAATAAATTTATAAAAATATGAAAAAATTATATTAGATATATTTTAGTATAAATATGAGAGTCTAATAAGTGAATCACTAAAAATAATAATTTTGGAAATAATTATTGGGCTTTTTTTGGATAAAATAAGGCAATAAATTGATTTAAAAATTAAGGAAAATAATAAAACATTTGGACATACTTATATATGCATACATATGCTATTATGAAAGTATTTTGCATATTAAAATGTTTAGAGAAAAATTGGGTATTAACACTCCTTAGCATCACCGGGCTAGACAGTGTCCTTAGGGACAAGCAGATGGGGGTCATCATATTGACACTCCCTGATACAATCATAAATAGAAGACCAGGAGACCACACAAGCCAATACTCAACTAGGCTCTAAAATATCCAATCTCACAAACTGCTGGCTAAGGCCTAAACATCCAATGACATAGGCCTCTCTGCTGTTGGTAGATAAGCAAACCTCCCCAAACTCTATGCCCTACGACTCAAGGCATCGGCCACCACATTGGCCTTCCCCGGGTGGTACAAAATAGTGATATCATAGTCCTTAAGCAGATCTAACCACCTCCTCTGACGTAAATTAAGAACCTTATGCTTGAACAGATGCTGCAAAATCCAGTGATTAGTATAGATCTCATAAGGGACACCGTACAAATAGTGACTCCATTTTTAAAGGCATGAACAATAGATGCTAGCTCAAGGTCGTGGATGGGATATTTCTTTTCATGCACCTTCGGTTGTCTGGACGCGTAGGTAATCACTATATGGTCCTGCATCAACACCGCACCGAGGCCAACTTGCGACGTGTCATAATAAATTATATAAGACCCCGAACTTGTAGGCGATATCAATACTGGGTTGTAGTCAAAGCTGTCTTGAGATTTTGAAAGCTCTCCTCACACTACTCCGTCCACCTGAATGGAGCACCCTTCTGGGTCAGCCTGGTCCTAGGTGCTGCAATAAATGAGAATCCATCAACAAATCGACAATAATAATCCGCCAAACCAAGAAAACTCCGGATCTCTGTAGCTGAGGACGCTCTGGGCCAACTCTACACTACTTCCACTTTCTTCGAATCCACCCTGATCCTTTCACTAGACACTATGTGACCCAAAAATACCACGGAATCCAACTAGAACTCACATTTTGAGAACTCTGCATATAATTTCTTTTCTCTCAGGGTCTGAAGCATTGTCCTTAGGTGCTGCTCATGATCTTCCTGACTCCGGGAGTACACCAGAATGTCATTAATAAAGACAACGACGAACGAATCAAGATATGGCCAGAACACATTGTGCATCAAGTGCATAAATGTTGTTAGGGCATTGTTCAGCCCAAATGACATAACAAGGAACTCGTAATGACCATACCGAATCCTGAAAGCATTCTTTAGGATATTTGGCTCCCAAATCTTCAACTGATGATAACCTGAATGCAAATAAATCTTGGGAAACACTCGTGCACCTTATAATTCATCAAATAGGTCATCAATACGAGGCAAAAGATACTGGTTCTTCACTGTAACTTTGTTCAGCAAGCAATAATCAATACGTATATGTATAGAACCATCCTTTTTCTTCACAAACAAGATAGGAGCACCCCAAAACACTGGGCCGAATAAAGCCCTTATAAAGTAATTCCTGTAACTATTCCTTCAACTCAGGAGGGGCCATACGATAAGGAGGAATAGAGATGGTCTGATTGCCCATCAACAAATCAATGCCAAAATCAATATCTCTATTGGGTAGCATGCCCGAAAGATCAGCTGGAAACGCATCAAAGAAATTCCTCACTACTGGGACTGATTCAATTGTAGGGGTATCAATACTGACATCTCTCACATAAGCTATATATGCGCCATACCCCTTCTCAACCATTCAATGAGCTTTAAGAAATGAAATAACTCTACTGGGAGTGTAATCTATAGTACCCCTCTACTCTAATCACGCTAAACCTGGCAAAGACAGTGTCACGGTCTTGGCGTGATAATTACGAATAGCAAAATAGGGCAACAACCAGTCCATGCCCAAGATAACTTCAAAATCTACCATGATGAGCAACAATAAATCAACTTTGGTCTCAAAACCACTAAGAGCAATTAAACACGACCTACAGAAATAGTCCACAACAACAGAATCTCCCATAGGAGTAGACACATAAACAGGGGAACTAAAAGAATCCCAAGATATGCCCAAATGCGGGGCAAAATAAGTGGACACATAGGAATAAGTGGAGTCTGAAACGAATAGAATCGATGCATCTCTATGGCAGGCCGAAACAATACCTGTAACGACAGAATCGGAAGCAACAGCCTCTGTACGAGTAGGAAGGGCATAGTATCTGCATTGGCCTCCCCCTCTAGGGTGACCTCTATCTCCCCAAACTCCGACTCTAGCTGGCTGAGCAGGTGGGGTGAGAGCTGGTGCTGTAATCATAGCTTGGGACTCTGTAGAGCACGATATGGCTAAGAACTCTGTGGAGGTGCACCCATTCTAAACCTGGGACAATCCCTCACCATATGGCGAGTGTCGCGACACTCAAAACAAGCTCTAGGAGGTCGTGGTGGCTGTGAATGGCTCGGGCCAGGTCTACTGGGCTGACCACTGAAAGCACCCCGTGCAGGAGGCACACTAGATACTAGAGGTGCATAATAAAGCTCCTGAGGTCTAGGAGGAGCTAGAATACCATTGGCGGCTGGAAGAGCTAAATGAACGGGGAAACTTACAAAGCCCGTATCATGACGAACTGCAGCTGGGGAATGGGTACCAGAATAATGGCCCGACTCTCGATACCTCTTGGCCTCTCTCTCCTCCCTATCCCGAGCATGCATGCCCTCTACTCTCCCAGCAATACTCACCATTTATTAATATACGATATCCATCTCTAACTCTTGGGCCATGCTGGACCTGATGTTGGGAAGTAGCCCCTCAATAAACCGGCGAACCCTCTCTCGAACTGTAGAAACCAAGGCCGGTGCATGTCTAGCCAAGTCATTAAGACAGACAGCATACTCTAAAACAGTCATAGTGCCCTGGCGCAACTGCTCAAACTTCATGCACCATGCATCCCTTAGGTTCTGAGGGACATAAACTCTCAAAAACATGTCCGAGAACTGAGTCCATGTAAGAAAAGTTGCCTCAGCCGGACTATCCAACTCAAAAGTATGCCACCACTGATAGGCCGCCCTTCGAAGCTGGAAGGCAGTGAAAGAAACCCCACTCGACTCTGCTATGCCTATAGTGCAGAGGATACGGTGGAACTCTTCGAGAAATCCCTGAGCATCCTCTTATGCTAGGCCACTTAATGTAGAAGGCTCCTACTTATTATACCTCTCAAGCCTACGTTGCTCCTCCTCTGAAGGTGTTGCCCTACCCTGGGGGTGAACTGGGGCTACAAGTGGTATCGATATAACCTTTAGGACCTGATTGACATGAACTCGCTGCTATGGTGTGCGGGCAGCGGGAGTCTGTGCTTCTCCCCCAGCCTGATATGTGGTTGCAGCAAGGGGAATCTATCATGCCTGAGCTAGAGTGTTGTACATGCTCATGAACTGTGCAAGGGTCTCTTGAAAGCTATAATAGTGGTAGTAGTAGTGGTGGTAGTAGTAGTAGTAGTAGGCATATCAGGTGCCTATGCTCCAGCTGGAGCTACTGGTGGCTCCTCTAGAGTAGCTCGCCCGGGTGTTCTGGCTACACTACATGTGCGTCCTTGGCCTCTACCCCGGCCCCAGCCTTTGCTAGTAGGCGTTGCAGGTGTCTGGTCATCTCTAGTAGCACGTGTCCTCACCATCTGCGAGAGAATAAAAGATAGAAGTTTAGAATTTCGAAGTAAATAATCTCACACGACAAAGAATCAAATGAAGTGGAATTTTCCTAGCAGTTCCATAGCCTCCCGAAGATAAGTACAGATATCTCCGTACCGATCCGCAAGACTCTAATAAATCGGCTTGTGACTCATGACTCCTATGAACCTAGAGATCTGATACCAACTTGTCACGACCATAGTTCTTCCTCCGTGAACCTTCGTGACGGCTCTTAGTCTCTACGACTAGGTATGCCAAACATTTGCAGAAAAAGGAACAAAAACATAAAAGCTATCAACTAATAAGTAAATTTAAACAAGGAAAAGAGACGCCGCTCGGAATTTACAATAATTACTTTCGAAAAATAGTTAAACTCTCCCGAAACCCGGAATGTCACAAGTCACAAGCTAAAGAAAGACAGAGGACTCCCATACTCCAGAGTCTAATACAAGAAGAAATTACAAGAAGAGTTGACATGGGGTAGAATAGATAGGGACTTCGAGGTCTACGGACGCGAAAAATATACCTTGAAGTCTCCAAAGTTGGCTCGCCTCACTGGTGATATGGCTTATAAGAGATACCTAGATCTGCACACGTAAAACATATGCAGGAAAGGGCATGAGTACTCCATAATGGTACCCAATAAGTGCCAAGTTTAACCTCGGTCGATTAGTGACGAGGTCAGGTCAGGGCCCTACTGGTATAAATATAATGAAATAAGATAGAAAACAAGTATTATAGTGAATAAGTACAAAATTTTAACAGGAATAAAATTCAATGAAAGCCAATAGCTCAGAACACAGTTATAGAAACAGGGGATCTCCCGGGACACTGTCCCGTAGTCCCAAACGTAAATGTGCAGGGGGATCTTCCCAAATACCGTTTCGTAGTCCCAAAGTAAATATACATTGCTGGGGAATCTCCCGAAATACCTTTTCGTAGTCCCAAAGTAAACATGCAGTATAGAGGGATCTCCCGGAATACTGTTATGTAGTGTCAAAGTAAATATGCAGCTCAGTCAAATAGAGATAACAATTATAGCAAGAAACCAAACAATTTAGGCTAAGTCCGAGTCAATGAAGAATAGGAAATTTCACTAAAACATGTTGCACAGAGTTCAGATAGGCAAGTAAGGTAGTAACGATAGTTAAGGCACGTAGGCATGCTTCCCTAAGCTAAACAAGATAGTTACATATGCTAGTGTTGCTAATTAAAGGGAAAACATATATTTGCTTAATGAAAATAGGTTTTTTCAAGAAATAGCTCATGTACGCACTCGTCATCTCACGTACACAGCACTCATATATCAAACAGTACCAAATCCTATGGGGAGTTCTCCCGCGTAAGGTTAGGCAAGCCACTTACCTCGAACCAAGCTCAAATCAATCTGAAATAATTCTCTTTCCATGAATATCCGGTTCCAGATGGCCTAAATCTAGCCAAATCAATTACACAACGTAAATATAGCTACAAAAAACTAATTTAGCTAA
This sequence comes from Nicotiana glauca, assembly GCA_026770625.1. Lineage (NCBI taxonomy): Eukaryota > Viridiplantae > Streptophyta > Magnoliopsida > Solanales > Solanaceae > Nicotiana > Nicotiana glauca. The sequence goes on along the minus strand of MU702892.1, from coordinate 46,105 downwards.
TAAAATCAAAGTTAAGGAAAGAAAATAGAGAACGTCCAAAAATTCTCCCCAGGCCCACATCTTGGAATCGGGTGAAAGTCATAAATTATGAACACTCATTCACTCACGAGTTCACTCATACTAAAATTATCCAAATCCAATGCACAAATCCCACTCAAAACTCAGAAATTCGATTGGGGAACTTTTTCCCTTTTTTCCAACTTTCTCACTCAAATTCCTTGATTAAATAAAGAAAACAACAATAGATTAACGAAATGTGATCAAAATAGGATTAGGAATCGTTACCCAAAGATTTCCTCTGAAAAACTCTCGAAAAATCGCCTTCCTCCAAGCTCAAAATCAAATTTTATGGAACGAACACCGAACCCTCGAATCCTCCCTGTTTAGGCTAGACAAACTGCACCTGCGACCCTTCTTCGCACGCACCTGTAGAAATTCCATCGTAGGTACGGGATTCACTTAAGTAGGCTAGGACCGCATCTGCGAGCACTGGGTCACACCTGCGAGTTCGCTCCTGCTGTCCGCAATCGCTTCTATGCCTCCGCTTCTGTGGATTCCTTTCCATATCTGCGGATCCAACTGGTCTAATCCAAATTCTGCTTCTGCAGTTCCTTAGCCTTTACCTGCGGTCCAAAATGCGCAGGTGCAAAAAAACCAGGTGCAACAACTTCAACAATTTGAATAAGTGTCAAACCAATCCGTTTAGCACTCGAACTCACCCGAGGTCCCCGGGACCTCAACCAAACATACCAACCTATCCTAAAATACCATAACTTTGTCGAGCCCTCAAATCACCTCAAATAATGCTAAAAACACAAATCATCCTCCAATCCAAATTTAATGAACATGATTCTTTAAATTTCCACCCTGATGCTGGAACCAATCAAACCATGCCCGATTGATCCCAAATTTTGCACACAAGTCATATTCAATACTACGGACCTATTCCAAATTCCGAAATCGGATTCCAACCCTGATATCAAATATTCCATTACCGTCCCGAAACTCTAAAAATTTAACTTTTGCCATATTAAGCCTAAATAATCTACGGACCTCCAAAACATAATCCGGATATGTTCCTAAGCCAAAAATTATCCAATAGAGCTAACGGAATTGGCGGAACTCTATTCCGAAGTCGTCTTCACACTGTTCCGACTACGGTCCAAATTCTAAGGCTTAAGCACTCATTTATAGACTAAGTGTCCCAAAATACTCTTAAACTCAAAAGGAATCATCTCGGCAAGTCGCAATAGCAGAAATAGATGATCGGGGCGTAAATTCTCAAACGATTGGCCGGATCGTTACAGCTTTTGAATAGGTCATAAGATTTTTGTGATTATAAAAATTTTAGAATAAAATAAATAATTTAGTTAAATTATCTAAAAATATAAAAAAATACCTGTTTTTAAAAAAGAACTGATGAAGAAAATAGTACTACATAAAATGGAACGGAGAGAATATAAATTGTCGCTAGCACCAACTTTTGTATCGGAATGAGGTCAGAAAGTATTGGAGTATTTCAATTCAGGTAGCAACACTATCAGTAGGGGTGGCAAAATGGTTTGAAGAAGTTAACCACCTATATTATCCACTAAAAATGGGTTGGATAATGAACTTTGTAAAAATGGATCAAATATGTATAAGAATTATATTATCCATTTAGAAAATGGATAACCAATGATGAACTAATGGGTTTCACTTTTACATTTGTAAAACCTCAAATTAGGGATTCCTTAAATTTGGGAGATTAGGAATTATCCCAAAAGTGATCATATTCATAAAGCCATGGATAACATGGTTGCCTATATTATCCGCCAATTAATCTATTTTTTATCGGTATTAAATATGGATCGATTCGGATAATTATTCGATTTCAAACCGTCTCATATCCAATATCCCGCCCGCCTGTTTGCCTCATCTTTCAGTAAGGACTAGATAAAAACGCACTCATCAAATAGTTACTAATATAACATCTATCAATCTTTATAGTATACAAAAAATAAAAATAAAAAATATGCATTGTTATAATGTTCAACTTTCAGAATTTTTAAGAATGCAATCACATTAACTCCTAAAATTTGATATGATGCTTTTAACTTTATACTAACTTTTCCACAAATGTCATTTTACAATTTCACTGCCTATAATAAGACACAAAAATTAAATTAATTTTAATTTCGTATCATATCAAACATAATCATACAAGATGTAACTGATTGGGCATTAAGAACATAGAAACAACAAATTGTTAACACTGCAAACATCAGTGTCCGCCTGCAATTCAACAAAGGAAAACAAAAACGTGGTCACTTCTTTGCAATTCATTTATTTTCTTTGTAATTTTCTTCTCCTGAAAAGAGAAGTATATACTTACGCTCCCTATGTTAGACACTATTTTCTTATTAGTTATTCCAAAAAGGATGATACACTATTATATTATAATTTGACATTAAACTGATGCTTGATGTTTCTATAACCACAGAAACTTCATGAAAAATTTTACGATAACTCTTAGCTGATGTAATGCTTAATATTTCTATAACCACAAAAATTTTATGGCATATTCTAAAACACAAGTTCCAATAATCTTTCTTTTTTATAGCCTATTTGGTCAAACTTCTCCAAGGCCAAAAATATTTTTTCTCAAAAAAAAAGTATATTGTTTCAAAGTTGAATTGTTTGGCCAAACTTTTAAAAGAAAAAAAGTGTTTTTGAGTAGAAGCAGAAGTTGCTTTGGAAAAGCAATAAAAGGTAGAAGCAGAAGTTGTATTGAAGTGCAAGAGTGTAGACTTGGGTTGTTAGGGGTCATTCAACAATGTAGAAAAGTTAGAAGGACCAGTTAGTTAAGGCTGTTAGAGTTTGTTATAAAAGCACTGTGGAGTGTCAAAATGTAACTAACACATTTCATTTTGTCTAGTACACGATATCTTCTTCCTCTCTTCCTTCTTCTCTCCTTCTTACAGAATCTGTGCCTTAAATAGCAATGGTGCTTATCTAGTCTGCATGTTGCTCGATCTGCTTAGCTTAGAATACACAAATTAACATGGTATCAGAGCGGCGCTCTTGAAATTAGAGTGTTCTCCGATGAGTTCACGGTAAGATTCCAGCGAATTGACAGAATTACTAGAAAATTTATAGTGATGAGACTCAAAACCTATAAAATGGCAAGAAACAAAGTAACGCAGCTGGAAGACAACCACCCGTTGTTTCTCCGGGCATAAGATGCTACAGGACTAGTTCTATTGCCAATTAGGCTCACAGTGCCAGAAAATTATGCACTGTGGAGCAAGGCAATGAAGCTAGCCCTTGGGGGAAAGAGCAAGCATATTATATGGAAGTTGTGAAAAGCATGTATAGAGGTGAATTAGCAAAGCAATGGGAGAAGTTTAATATGATTGTGTTGTCATGGATAAGTAGTACGCTTGTGAATGAATTGATACCAAGTATCATATTTGCATTGACTGTAAAGAAGGTGTGGAGTGACATTAAGGAAAGATTTGACAGATGCAGTCTAACTACGATCTATCATTTGTGGACAGAAATTGCATCATTAAGGCAAGGTATGGATTCTGTAACCATATACTATTCAAAAATGAATAATTTGTTGAATGAACAAAACATACTAGCACCAAAACAAGGCTGTGATTGTGAGGAATCTACACCATCTCTTGAACATCTATCACATTAGCATTTGTTACAATTTCTTATGGGTTTAAATAAAAGATATAGTAATATGTTGATGAAGAGGGATATAGTCAGTGTGAATGAAACATATGCCATAGTAACTCAGGAAGAGAGTCAAAGAGCTCTAGGAGTAGCTGATGTGAACAAAGATCCACTCACTATGATGGCAGGGAGGCCTCAATATAACAAACCTAAGAAGATAGGAATGGCATACTTGGTTATAAAAGTCACCTAAAAAAATTGCTACAAAATAGTGGCAGCAAATTTTAAGAGCAGAATAAGACTCATGTTGCAGGAGGAGGCACGATATTTGGTAACAATGCAAATTTAGAAGATACCAGAACCTTTGAAGGTCAACCTGTGACGATCCAAAGGGTCATCACCTGTATTCCTACTCACTCTGTATTTTTTAGGCCGTGAAAACCTCACTTGGGGGTTGCCTCGACTTGTGTGCGCAGTCCGAGCGCGTAGCCGGAAAGTTTAAATGTGAAATTTGTGAGAAAGATAATAAATTTTGATGTTTTAATTAATTAAGTTTGACTCCGGTCAACGTTTTGGGTAAACGGACCCGGACTCGTAATTCGACAGTCCCGGAGGGTCTCTAGCAAATTATGAGACTTGGGTGTGTGTCCGGAATCAAATTCTGAGGTCCCAAGTCCGAGAAATGAATTCTCACGTGAAATTGATTTCTGGAAATAATTAAAGAATTGGAAAGTGATGTCTGTTTAGAAGACTGTGCTTTCGGGCTCATATTTTAGTTCTGACGCCCGGCACAAGTCTTATATATGGTTTAAACGATAGCTGTGAAGTTTGGTTAAATTTGGACGTCATTTGACGTGGTTTGAGCTAGAAATCATAAAGTTGATGTTTCATGGAAATTGGAAAGAAATCATGGGTATTGAGACCCAAATAGATGAATTATGATGTTGTTTGGGCGATTTGATCACACGGATGAGTCCGTAGTATGTTTTTTGAGATTATATGCATGTTCCGTTTGGAGCCCCGAGGGCTCGGGTGAGTTTTGAGTGGATCCTGGGAGGTCTTAGGCTTAGAAATATTCTGAAATATGCAGGTTCAGGAGTTGCAGGCCCCCAGCGCGGCCGCGGTAAAATCCGCATGGTCCACCCTAAAAGTCGCGCGGCCGCGGTGCATTTCTGCACGGTCCACGTGGCTAGGATTCAGAGGGCTAGTGGATTCCAGTTCGACCAGCGCGGCCGCGTGCCATATCAGCGCGGTCCGCGCTGGAAGATTCAGAGATGGGTCTTCAGGGTCGTTCCACCAGCGCGGCCGCGCACCAAATTCATGCGGTCGGCAATAGGCAGGTTCAGAGAAGCCCTTTTTCTTCCCTTCCTCGGCGCGGCCGCGGTGCATCTTTGTGCGGTCCGAGCCAGCCTTCATTAAAGTATATAAAGTCGGGATTTTCAGTCATTTTTCACTTTTTCAAAACCCAACACATAAGAGGCGATTTTCCAAACGATTCTCTTTCTTCAAAATGATTTGTAAGTGATTTCTAACTTATTTTTTTCCCTTATGATCATCTTTAAACATAATTTCAACTTCAAAACAAGGATTTTAATGGGAAAATTTGGGGATTTAGGGGAAAATTATGGTTCCCAAAATTGGGGGTTTTGGACTTTATTTCGAAGTCCGATTCCAAAATAACTTATATATTTGAGTTCATGGGGGAATGAGTAATCGAGTTTTGGTTCGAACCTCGGGTTTTGACCATGTGGGCCCGAGGGCATTTTGGGAATTTTTAGTCAAAACTTTGGGAAATTCATTTTCTTTCATTCAAATTGGTTCAATTAGCATTTGTTGATACATTCGAGTAATTTGTGACTAGATTCGAGCAGTTTTGTGGCGAATTCGAGGGGTAAAGCTATACTAGAGGCTTGAGTTGAGTTTGGAGTATTTGAGATAAGTGTTTGATCTCACTTTGGCTTGAGGGAATAGGATTATAGTATTGTTTGCTAATTGCTAAATTTTGAGTACTATGTATAGGCATGGTGACGGGTATCTATACACTAGTGTCTAGCATGACCGTGGGTCCTTGTTTGTACTTATTCTGATATTGTTATGACTCTTCCGTGTTAGTTGATGAATTCTATGTAATGTAGAGAGTATGGGAACTAACTATGAATTGTAAATTCTTTGGAGCGATGACTCGAACAATAAAAAGACTATTGAGTAAGAAATAAAGGAAATAGAAAGAGATATGATCAATCCCTTGCCGGGATGGTTTGAATATATTGATTATCTCCCTTGGCGGGATGTGAAGGTTATTGTTGTTGCTCCCTTGCCGGGATTTAGTTGTTTAATTGTGTTTTTCCCTTGCCGGGATGTTTTCTTATTATTTGTCTATCCCCTCGCCCCGTTTGGTTGTGATTAATATTTGGGTGAGGAGGAGTGATAATGCACGAAGGGTCATTCTGTGCCATGTTTTGATTATATTTGCACGAAGGGTCGTTCCGTGCCATGTTTGATTATATTTGCACGAAGGGTCATTCTGTGACATGTTTTGATTATATTTGCACGAAGGGTTATTCCGTGCCATGTTTGATTATATTTGCACGAAGGGTTATTCCGTGCCATATTTGATTATATTTGCATGAAGGAACATTATGTGCCCTGATTTGATTATAATTACACGAAGGGTTATTCTGTCCCATGATATGAGAGTTATGTGAGGAAAAGCACGAAGGTTGATGTCGTGCACTTTATTTGATTTCTTTTGGTGAGAATGAGAGTAAAAGCACGAAGGTTGATGCCGTGCAACTGTTAAATTTTCATGTTCTCATTAGTTATTGATATTGCACGATTTCTTTCTTAAATTGCTGACTTATATCCGGACTGCACTTCTCCCATAGTATGCTCCCCTCCCTCTTAACTGTTTAATTTCTGTATTCTTTCCTTTTATCACACACACACACACACACATATATATATATATATATATATATATATATATATATATATATTGAACCGCACAGGTTAGTTTGGTAATCCTGTCTAGCCTCGTCACTACTTCGCCGGGATTAGGCCAGGCACTTACCAACACATGGCGTCGGTTGTGCTGATGCTACACTTCTGTGCTCTTTTGCACAGATCACGGTACCAGAGCAGCTTTTGGACCACAACAGTAGTTGATTGGGAGTTGTCTTCAGTCCAGGGACTTTCAAGGTAGCCAAGTCGACGTCCGTAGGCCGGAGTCTCTTCCTATTTTATTCAATTTGTTATCACTTGTATCGAAACAAATAGTATTGTACTTTGTTCAGAATTTGTATGTAGTATTCTATAGACGTTCGTGAGTTAGTGACTCCAGCCTTGGGTAGAGGTTGAAGTTGAATTTTTGCATTTGTTATAGCTTATTTATATTTAAGACTTCCGCTTTTATGGTAAATGCTTCTCTGTTTCTAATATTGTCGATGCTTGTTAAAAAGGTATTTGATAATTGGCCTGCCTAGATCCTATTAGTAGGCGCATCATGACTCCCGAGGGTGGAAAATTCGGTCTTATCAAGTTGGTATCAGAGCTCTAGGTTACATAGGTCTCGCTACTCACGGACAAACTTGGTACAGTCTGAGGGATCAGTACGAAGATGTCTGTATTTATCCCCAGAGGCTACGGAGTTAGTAAATTTCACTTTTGTTCCTTCTTGTCGTGCGATTCTGTCTCTTAAATACTTATTATCCTTCTACTCTGTTCTTTCACAGATGGTGAGAACACGTGCTTCTTCTTCTACCATGCAGTAGCCTGAGCCTCCAGCAGCAGCTCCTACGAGGGGCAGAGGGTGAGGCCGAGGCAGGGGCAGAGCTTAGCACCGGGCAGCAGTCCCAGAGGTGGAGCCTCATATTGATTATGACGAGGAGGTTCTAGCCCCAGCAGCTCCGGTGGGCCCAGCTCAGGTCCCAGGAGGATTCACGGTCACCCTAGATCTTCAGGACGCCTTGGTCAGACTAGCAGGCTTTATGGAGAGCATCACTAGAATGGGTTTGCTTCCAGTAGCACCAGCCACTTCTCAGGCTGGAGGAGGAGTTCAGACTCCTCCTACACGTACTCCGGAGCAGGTAGCTCCCCAGGCTCAGGTTCCCATGGTTTAGCCAGTTGTGGCAGTTCAGCCGGGTATTGCAGCTCAGACCGCCGATAGAGCGGCTATGTCCGTGGATGCTTTGTGGAGGCTTGATAGGTTCACCAAGCTCTCCACCACCACATTCAGCGGTGCTTCTACAGAGGACCTACAGGATTTCTTGTTCAGCTGCCATGAGGTTCTGTAGACCATGGGTATTGTGGAGACCAATGGGGTCGACTTCGCCACCTTTCGTCTTGCAGGATCTGCCAAGACTTAGTGGAGGGACTATTGTTTATCCAGACCAGCAGAGTCGCCATCATTGACTTGGGACCAGTTTGCAGAGTTGTTTTTGGAGAAGTTTCTCCCAGTTACTCAGCAAGAGGCACTTCACAGGCAGTTCGAGCGCCTCCAGCAGGGCTCTATGACAGTCATGCAATATAAGACTCGGTTCATTGATTTGGCATGCCATGCTATTGTTATACTCCCCACAGAGCGAGAGATGGTGCGGAGGTTTATTGATGGATCGATTCAGCCAATCCGTCTCCAGATGGCTATGGGAGCAGGGAGTGAGATTTCTTTTCAGAAGGTAGCCAATATGGCTCGTAGAGTTGAGATGGCTCTTGCACGAGGAGGTGGTCAGGGGTCGGATAAGAGGCCTCGTCATTCTGGTAGGTTCAGTGTTGCCTCATCTGGAGGTAGGGATTCTTATGGTAGAGGCTATCCACCGAGGCCCTTTCAGTCAGCACTCCAGGTCTCTTATCGTACTCCAGGCGATGGTAGTTCTCAGCAGCATTATTCTGATCAGCAGTCCTTCATTGCACCACCAGCTCCCATCAGTGCACCGCCACTTCAGAGCTTCCGGGGAGGACATTCAGGTCGACAAGGCCAGCAGTCTCAGCAGTCGAGGGCTTGTTATAGTTATGGTAACCCGAGTCACATTGTAAGATTTTGCCCTCGAGCCTCGGGTAGTTCTTAGCAACAGGGTCCTCACCCCATGATTCAGGCACCAGGTGATGCACAGCTTGCCCAGCCAGCTAGAGGCGGGGGTAGGGATCATATAGGTGGAGGTAGAGACCGTAGAGGTGGAGCTCAGACAGTCAAAGGCATGGGTCAGCCAGCAGCCGATCGTCCCAGAGACATGGCTCAGGGAGGTGGGGCCCAGACCCGGTGTTATGCTTTGCCAGCCAGGCCAGAGGCTGAGTCCTCAGATGCTATTATTACAGGTACTATTCTGGTTTGCGATAGAGATGCTTCAGTACTATTTGACCCTGGGTCTACATATTCGTATGTGTCGTCCTATTTTGCACCCTACCTGGTTATGCCCAGTAATGCTTTGGGTATTCCTGTTTATGTATCTACACCGGTAGGTGATTCTATAGTGGTCAACCGAGTTCATCGTTCATGTGTGGTAGTGTTTGAGGGTCTAGAGACCCGTGTTGATTTATTGCTCCTACACATAGTGTATTTTGACGTTATATTAGGGATGGATTAGTTGTCCCCGTATCATGCTATCTTAGATTGTCACGACAAGATCGTGACCCTGGACTTGCCAGATTTGCCCCGTTTAGAGTGGAGAGGGACCCCAGGTCATACCACCTGTCACACCTCCTTTTGGTGCTACCGCACCCCGCGACGGGCGTGGTAGAAGGGAGTTTTTCCAATTAAAGGACAATCAAAACGGGATTTATTATTAAGATTCAGAGTCGCCACTTAGGAGATTTATGGTGTCCCAAGTCACCGGTTTGAATCCCGAATCGAGGAAAAAGTTGACTCTATATTACAGTCTACAAACCAAAAATCCGGATAAGGAATTCTGTTAACCCGGGAGAAGGTGTTAGGCATTCCCGAGTTCCGTGGTTCTAGCACGGTCGCTCAACTGTCATATTTGGCTTATTTATCTGATTTTATAACATGTTTTAACTTATGTACAAATTTTAACTTTTAACCGCTTTTAATATTATTCTTATGATTTTAACAAAGAATTACAACGTCGTGAAAATGTGTTTCGGACCACACCGTACCAATACACCTGTGGCCTTTAACACATTTCGACTTCGTTGAGATTTGGATTTGGGTCACATAAATGTGCACCCATGTTTAAGGATGTAATATTTATTATGCGCGCCTAAAGTATCTACGTCTTTATTAACTTGGGGAAAATACCGTAAAATTTGCTAAACGGTCCTTCCGAATCTAGAGTTTTTATGTTGATATTTATTAGAGGGCCCCACAATTAAGTATTTGTGGTTTAGTGAGGCTCATCTCCGTTTTATTTAAGGTTCATCTTAAAGTGACTATGATTTTTCTACTCAACCTCTTGTCTCTAGTGATAAAAGAAATATCCTAATTGATAAATGAGATGGATTATATTATGTTAAACTATATATTGTCATCTTAAATCAGGCCTCAAATCAATGAACTAAATAATTTGGCCTATGAACAGGTAGTTGGGCTTTGATTCCAACCCAAACTGGATAAGGTTTGACAAGCAATATCGAATCCTTGGGGCCATTGAACAAACGGATAATCTTACTAGAAAATGGGCCGTCTGTTTGAGTGCCAAGGCCCAAAATCACATGGGTAAACCGCCATATGAATCAATTGAATTAGGTCTAATGTGGGTCGGTGAATATTGCTACAAGCAGCCTAACGACTCGTAACGGGAAGAAGCAATACTTGTTTGCTGGTTTTATTGAGTTTTTAGGTGCTAATAAAATGCAGTACAAATAAAATAGCATCGATTTTATGATCATTCAACATGCTAGTCACTTTTTGAATCGGTTTCAGCTATCAACTGGTTTAACACTCAAACAACCTATGCCTTTCGAAATGAGCTACTACAACTAAAGGTGGAATTATTTCCTGTTTCAAATGACCTTCTTACTCATATAAATAAACAACATAGAAGCGAGATATAAATTGATTCAGAACTAATGACTGCTTTTCAGTCCAAATTATTATTTAGTTTGGCAGTTTTACACATAATATATGGATCGAATTGACTAACAAACACTAAACTTCACCTTTAACCATCCAACTGATTACCAAACACAAGATTCCTGAGCTAATTAATATTCTATTACCAAAGCATAACCAGAATAGTTCATAACGATTTGATGCAGTCCTAATTACACAGTCCAATCCTAGTATAAAAGCCTATAAGATGCCAGAGAGTGAACTGATAAACTTGCAGTCAGTTATACATTCCGTAATCCAACGCATGCTTAGGAATTTTATTTGACAATCTAATTAAAGCAAACAAAGAGGAAATTCAACAGGCTGGGTTTGTCAGCACTTCATTTCACTTCGACCGGTATGAGAGACTCAAATGTGTACTTGGAAAATGGCTAGCAACGAAATGAAATAATAGAGGTCAGCTACAGCAGTGGCTTGATTCAATAATACAACACAGCAACCAACAGCAATTACCAACCAAACTCAGTAATCAACAACAAAACCCCAACAACAAACCAGTAGACAGCAACAAATAACCCAACAAACCTCAACAGTTTACCCAACAGAAAACCATTAAACCAACTAAAAACCAACAGGAAAACAGTAGTGCACAACCCAGGGAATAAATTGAGATTTCAGGACAGAAACCAGCCCGCAAAGAACTTGAGAAAGGACCAGACAATTCTTTCAAATAAACCCCCACAGACGATCAGAAAATCCTTAAGAACTGATGGCTTAAAAGAAAATAAAAACCAGGTTAAGACTCCTCAAGACCGGTCTTTAAGCTGTATCCCCTAGAGTGTCCTATTTTTCAGAATGTATGTATCTCCGATTGTGTGTCCTCTTTCTTCTCTATGTATTTTTTTTTTCGACCCCCCCCCCCCCAAGTGTTAAAGGGGACCTATATATAGGCAGCCAGGAGCCTCTAAGCTCTGCAGGTTTAAAACCTGCCCATACCCCTTGCACTCCCAGTGCCCAAGAGGCATTTCTTGATGGAAAATATTGTTCCCCATTAAGTTTTTTTTTTTATCTCTGGTCAAGAGGGATGGGGGAGGGCTATTATATTCTTTTAAACCCATCCCCTGGGGTTCTGCCACCCCACTCACTTTAAACTAATGTCCCTTTAACAGGCCACTTGAGCAGGCCTGTACAAGGTATGTGACAGCCATATTAACTGGTCCAGATTACCCTTTTAAACCCCTAACCTAAGTTCTGGGCCTGAGTTCACTACTATATAATCTTATACTTAATCTCTGATTTCAGGCAGCTATATCCAATTCAAACATCCTAAAACATAGACAATTCAGGCTTTAATTTAGTCAATGATTTCGGTCCAAAATTTAGGCAGTATCAACATCACTTGCCGGTGTTCTGATCCAATAAACTCATATAACTAATCGATGACATTTATTTAATCGATTATGACATATAATTGATAACAAATAATTGCCTTATGAATCAGTGATTCATAATTTTCAGGCAGAATCAACGAAGATACACAACTAATTATTCGACGACGTTAATCGACTCGAATACGCATTCTATAACAAACACAATCACAGAAAAAAATTGGACCAAATAAAAGGTCTTGGAGATGAAGCAGAGAATTTTAACAAGAAAATCAGAACAAGGTAAAATACTACCAAATAAACACATAAAATAGAATAAAGCAAGAAAGAAAGAAAAGAAATACCTCGAGTGAAATCAAAAATCTAAATAGACCTGGGCCAACTTGGACTTGAAAAATTTTGAGGCCAAACGGACCTTAATCAGGGTATTCACAGCTGAGAACACCCAGACTAAGGTCCATTGGACCTCAACCACCTATCGAATCTAGCTGGAAACCCCACTTTAAATTTCTAGGGTTCATACTGATATTTCAAAGCTCGGCGATTTCTGTCTAGATTCGAGCCGAACCAAGGGTTGTTTGAGTGTGAGTGAGGTCAGGAGGTGCTATGGTATAAGTTTGGGCTTGGTTGAGACAGGTTTTGGTTTTGCTCGAATCTTCAAATGAAGATTCGAGAAGCTGCGGACTAATTCGAGCCAAGGTGTTGATGGATTCGTGGAGAGGGGAGTCAGGTGGTCTTGTGGTGTTATTTTGGGTGGTCGGCGATGTCTTGCCGCCAGGTTTACGGCTAAGGGAAACGAGGGCGGTGCTAGGGTTCCTCGTTTGATAGGGGGTTTGGTTTGGGGGGGGCGGGGTGGAGAATTAGAAATATATAGTACTTTTGGGATTTGATCCAGGCCGTTGGATCAATTAAGATCAAAGGCCAGGATCCTCTGACTTAATGAAACGGCATCGTTTAGACGTCTCTAAGACCGGAGCGGTCTCTGATGGATTGGGTCGGGGCTGGATCGGGTAAAGACGGGGTGACCTGGACCGTTGGATTGGATAGGACGGACGGTCTAGATCAGGCGTATCAAAACGGCGCCGTTTGGATTAAAAGGACGCCTGATCTGGGCCGTCTATTGGATTTGATCAACGGCCTGCATGTAAATGCCAAAACGGCGTTGTTTGGCCTATTTCTGACGGCTTGGGTGAGATGAGTTGGGCTGGCACTTGGTTTGGGCTGGATTTGTTTGCAATTTTAGCCCCTTTGTGTCATTTCTTAGCTAGCCACACTCGAATTAAAACCACTTTTAGACACATTGAGAGGAATAAAATTACACGCCTATTAATTAACACTCAAACTGCTTAACACAAATTACACATTTAAATAGAATCCTAATGGCAAAGCACAAAACTGTGTATTTTTGTAATTTTCTTTTTAACCATTTTATGATTAATAAAAGATTTTACGACCGCACAAATAATTCCTACATGCATGCACCACGTATTTTTGTATTTTTAATCAGTGCAAAAATAAACAAACACACACCTACAAAATATAATGCATAAATCCACAAAAAATCAAACGCGCTACAAAACTATTTTTCTATATTTTTGGGAGTAATTGTCGTGAGAGCAAAAATCACGTGCTCACGCCACCTGCAATGTTATTAAATATGTGAAGGCTCGACGCATGGTCGAGAAGGGGTGTTTATCTTACTTGGCGTATGTTCGTGATTCCAGTGCAGAGGTCCCTTCTATTGATTCTATTCCTATTGTTCGAGAGTTCCCCGAGGCTTTCCCTTCAGACCTGCCGGGCATGCGGTCCGATAGGGATATTGATTTCTGTATTGATCTAGCTTCGGGCACGCAGCCCATCTCTATTCCGCCGTATCGCATGGCCCCGCCAGAGATGAAGGAGTTAAAGGACCAGTTGCAAGACTTGCTAAAGAAGGGTTTTATCAGACCTAGTGTTTTTCCTTAGGGTGCGCCGGTGTTATTTGTGAAGAAAAAGGATGGATCGATGAGGATGTGCATTGATTACCAGCAATTGAACAAAGTTATGATAAAGAAAAAGTATCCACTGACGAGGATTGATGATTTGTTTGACCAGCTCCAGGGTGCAAGGGTGTTTTCAAAGATACACTTGAGATCTGGCTGCCATTAGCTGAGGATTAGGGCGTCTGATGTCCCTAAGACAGCATTCTGCACTCGGTATGGGCATTATGAGTTTTTGGTCATGTCATTTGGGTTGACCAATGCCCCAGCAGCATTTATGGAGTTGATGAACCGAGTGTTCAGACCTTACTTGGACCTGTTGATGATAGTCTTTATTAATTATATTCTGGTGTACTCCCGCAGCCAGGAGGAGCATGAGCAGCACCTCAGAGTTGTTCTTCAGACTCTGAAGGATAGTCAGTTATATGTTAAGTTCTCAAAGTGTGAGTTCTGGTTGAGTTCGGTTTCATTTTTGGGTCATGTCGTGTCAGCAGAGGGTATTTAGGTAGACCCGAAGAAGATTGAGGCAGTCAAGAATTGGCCTCGACCAACTTCAGCTACAGAGATTCGGAGTTTCTTGGGGTTAGCAGGTTACTACCGTCGGTTTGTGGAGGGGTTTTCATATATCGTAGCCCCGATGACTAGATTGACCCAGAAGGGTGCCTAGTTCAGATGGTCGGATGAGTGCGAGGCGAGCTTTCAGGAGCTCAAGATAGCTCTGACTACGGCGCTGGTGTTGGTTTTGCCCACAAGTTCAGGGCCTTATACTGTCTATTATGATGCTTCCCGTATTGGGCTAGGTGCAGTATTGATGCAGGATGGCAAGGTTATAGCTTATGCTTTGAGGCAGCTGAAAATTCATGAGAAGAACTATCTGGTGCATGATTTAGAATTGGTGGCCATTGTTCATGCCTTAAAGCTTTGGAGGCATTATCTATATGGTGTGACGTGTGAGGTGTACACGGATCACAAGAATCTTCAGTATCTGTTCAAGTAGAAAGAGTTGAATGTGAGGCAGAGGAGATGGTTGGAGCTATTGAAGGATTATGATGCTACTATTTTGTATCACCCAGAGAGAGTCAATGTGGTGGACGATGTATTGAGCAGGAAGTCTGCCCGTATGGTTAGTCTTGTTTATGTTCCGATCAGCCAGAGACCGCTTGCTTTGGATATTCAGGCCTTGGCCTATCGGTTTGTGAGGTTGGACATTTCTGAGCCTAGCAGAGTGTTAGCTTGCACGGTCACTCGTTCTTCATTATTGGAGCGTATTCGTGATTGCCAGTTTGATGATCCCCATTTGTGTGTCCTGAGAGACACGGTGCAGCGTGCAGGTGCCACAAAGGTGACCTTAGATGATGATGGTGTTTTGAGGTTGCAGTGGCGATTTTGTGTGCCCAATGTCGATGGGATTTGAGAGTTGATCTTAGCATAGGCCCATATTTTTCGGTATTCTATTCACCCGGGCGCCGCAAAGATGTATCAGGACTTACGGCAACATTACTGGTGGCGTAGGATGAAGAAAGATATTGTTGTGTATGTGGCTAGATGTTTGAACTGTCAGCAGGTTAAGTATGAGCATCAGAGGCCTAGTGGTTTGTTTCAGAGGATTGAGCTTCCCGGGTGGAAGTGGGAGAGGATTACCATGGATTTCGTTACTGGACTTCCGATGAATCGGAAGAAGTTTGATGCTATTTTGGGTCATTGTTGATAGGCTGACCAAGTCAGCACATTTTATTCCTGTTGTAACCACGTATTCATCAGAGAGGTTGGCTGAGATCTACATCTGAGAGATTGTTCGCCTTCATGGGGTACCGGTATCTATCATTTCAGACCAGGGTATGCAGTTTACCTCGTGCTTCTGGAGAGCAGTTCAGCAAGAGTTGGGCACCCAGGTTCAGTTGAGCACAGCGTTCCATCCTCAGACGGACGGCCAGTCTGAGAGGACTATTCAGATATTGGAGGATATGCTCTGAGCCTGTATCATTGATTTTGGAGGCTCGTGGGACTAGTATTTACCTTTAGCAAAGTTCGCCTACAACAATAGCTACAAGTCCAGCATTTAGATGGCTCCATATGAGGCGTTGTATGGTAGGCGATGTCGGTCTTCGGTCGGATGGTTTGAGCCGGGAGAGTCTTGATTATTGGGTACAGATTTAGTTCATGAGGCCTTGGATAAGGTCAAGATCATTCAGGACAGGATTCATTCGGCTCAGTCGCGGCAAAAGATTTATGCGGATCGTAAGGTTCGAGATGTAGCTTTCATGGTTGGTGAGCGGGTCTTACTCCGAGTGTCGCCTATGAAGGGTGTGATGAGATTTGGGAAGAAGGGCAAGCTTA
The DNA here is from genome assembly GCA_026770625.1 of Nicotiana glauca. Classification (NCBI taxonomy): domain Eukaryota; kingdom Viridiplantae; phylum Streptophyta; class Magnoliopsida; order Solanales; family Solanaceae; genus Nicotiana; species Nicotiana glauca. The sequence continues at coordinate 29,732 of MU702892.1, read as the reverse complement.
GCCCTAGGTACATTGGCCCGTTTGAGATTCTTGACCGAGTGGCAGAGGTGGCTTATAGACTTGCATTGCCACCCAGCTTATCAGCCATGCATCTAGTTTTCCATGTGTCTATGCTTCGAAGGTATCACGATGATCCTACCCATGTGTTAGACTTCAGTACTGTCCAATTGGACAAGGATCTGTATTATAAGGAGGAGCCGGTAGCCATTCTAGATCGGCAAGTTCGATAGTTGAGGTCGAAGAGTTTTCCTTCAGTGCATGTCCGATGGAGAGGTAAGCCTCCTGAGGCATCGACCTGGGAGTCCGAGTCTCATATGCGGAGCCGTTATCCCCATCTTTTTACCGACTCTGGTACTTCCTTCTTTTGTCTGTTCGAGGACAAACGGTTGTTTTAGAGGAGGAGAATGTGACGACCCAAAGGGTCATCTCCTATATTCCTACTCACTTGTACTTCTGAGGCCGTGAAAACCTCACTTGTGGTTGCCTCGACTTGTGTGCGTAGTCCGGGCACGTAGCCGGAAAGTATAAATGTGAAATTTGTGAGAAAGATAATAAATTTTGATGTTTTAATTGATTAAGTTTGAATCCGGTCAATGTTTTGGGAAACAGACCCGGACTCGTGATTCGATAGTCCCGAAGGGTCTGTAGCAAAATATGAGACTTGGGTGTGTACCCGTAATCAAATTTCGAGGTCCCAAGTCCGAGAAATGAATTCTCACGTGAAATTGTTTTCTGGAAATAATTAAAGAATTAGAAAGTGATGTTTGTTTAGAAGATTGTGCTGTCAGACTCATATTTTGGTCCCGACGTCCGGCACAAGTCTTATATATGGTTTAAACGATAGCTGTGAAGTTTGGTTAAATTTGGACATCATTTGACGTGTTTTGAGCTAGAAATCATAAACTTGATGTTTCATGGAAATTGGAAAGAAATCATGGGTATTGAGACCCAAATTGATGAATTATGATGTTGTTTGGGCGATTTGATCGCAGGGATGAGTCCGTAGTATGTTTTTTGAGATTATATACATGTTCGGTTTGGAGCCCCGAGGGCTCGTGTGAGTTTTGAGTGGATCCCGGGAGGTCTTAGGCTTAGAAATATTCTGAAATTTGTAGGTTCAGGAGTGGCAGGCCCCCAGCACGGCCACGGTCAAATACGCGCGGCCATGGTACATTTCTGCGCGGTCCGCATGGCTAGGATTCAGAGGGCCAGTGGATTCCAGTTCGACCAGCGCGGCCGCGAGCCATATCTGCGTGGTCCGCGCTTGATGATTTAGAGAGGGGTCTTCAGGGTCATTCCACCAGCGCGGACGCGCACCAAATTCGTGCGGTCCGCGCTGGGCTGGTTCAGAGAAGCCCTTCTTCTTCCCTTCCTCGGAGCGGCCGTGGTGCATCTTTGTGCAGTCCGCGCCAGCCTTCAGTAAAGTATATAAAGTCGGGATTTTCAGTCATTTTTCACTTTTTCAAAACCCAAAACATAAGAGGTGATTTTTCAAACGATTCTCTTTCTTCAAAATGATTGGTAAGTGATTTCTAACTTATTTTCTTCAATACTGAACATCTTTAAACATAATTTCAACTTCAAACCAAGGATTTTAATGGGCAAATTTGGGGATTTAGGGAAAAACTAGGGTTCCTAAAATTGGGAGTTTTGGACATTAATTCGAAGTCCGATTCCAAAATAACTTATATATCTGAGTTCATGAGGGAATGGGTAATCGGGTTTTGGTTTGAACCTCGAGTTTTGACAACGTGGGCCTAGGGGCATTTTGGGAATTTTTGGGCAAAACTTTGAGAAATTCATTTTCATGCATTCAAATTGGTTCAATTAGCATTTGTTGATACATTCGAGTAATTTATGACTAGATTCGATCGGTTTTGTGGCGAATTCGAGGGGTAAAGCTATACTAGAGGCTTGAGTTGAGTTTGGAGCATTTGAGGTAAGTGTTTGATCTAACTTTGGCTAGAGAGAATAGGATTAGATTGTTGTTTCCTAACTGCTAAGTGTTGAGTATGGTGTATAGGCATGGTGATGAGTATCTATATACTGGTGTCTAGCATGATCGTGGGTCCTTGTTTGTACTTATTCTGATATTGTTATGACTCTTCCATGTTAGTTGATGAATTTTATGTAATGTGGAGAGTATTGGGACTAATTATGAATTGTAAATTCTTTGGAGCGTTGGCTAGAACAATAAAAAGACTATTGAGTAAGAAATAAAGGAAACAGAAAGAGATATGATCAATCCCTTGCCGGGATGGTTTGAATATATTGATTATCTCCCTTGCCGGGATGTGAAGGTTATTATTGTTGCTCCCAGGCCGGGATTTAGCCGTTTAATTGTGTTTTTCCTTGCCGAAATATTTTCTTATTATTTGTCTATCCCCTCGCCCTATTTGGTTGTGATTACTGTTTGGGTGAGGAAGAGTGATAATGCGCAAGGGGTCATTCCGTGCCATGTTTTGATTATATTTGCACGAAGGATCATTCTGTGCCATGTTTGATTACATTTGCACGAAGAAACATTTCATGCCCTGATTTGATTATAATTGCACGAAGGGTTATTCCGGGCCATGATATGAGAGTTATGTGAGGAAAAGCACGAAGGTTGATGCCGTATACTTTATTTGGTTGTTTGTATCGAGACAAATAGTTTTGTACTTTGTTCAGACTTTGTATGTAGTATTCTATAGACATTCGTAAGTTAGTGACTCCAGTCTTAGGTAGAGGTTGAAGTTGAATTTTTGCATTTGTTTTAGCTTATTTATATTTAAGACTTCCACTTTTATGGTAAATGCTTCTCTGTTTCTAATATTGTCGATGCTTGTTAAAAGAGATATTTGATAATTGGCTTACCTAGCTCCTATTAGTAGGCGCCATCACGACTCCCGAGGGTAGGAAATCCGGGTCGTGACACAACCACAAGGATATTACCTAACACAGGAGCAATACCAGCAACTGGTAGGATTGTTGAACAAACCTATAGGTGCAGAGTGTTCCAAATACATGGCAAGTATTGTTTTGTTAATGTCCAATGCCACAAAACAGCATTGGATAATGGATACAGGTGCTACTCATCAAATAACCTGTAATAAAGATTTGCTAGATAAACTTAAAATCATAGATGGATATAGAAGTGTACAATTATCAACAGGGAAGACTTCAAACATTACATATACAGGAAATGCAAAGATTCTAGGAAAAATGTTCTCCATGTACCAAACTTTAAATTTAATTTGCTATCATGTCAAAGCTCACCAAAGATCTCAGCTATTTAGTTGTCTTTTTCCCTAATTTCTATATGTTGAAGGGATTTTACAGTGGAAAGATATTGGGGATTGGTAGAGAACATGTGGGATTGTACATAATAAAGTCAAGGGAAGCAAAAAATAAGGCATTGGTGGCAGGAACAATTACAAAGAAAAATGCAGAAATAGTTTTATGGCATTGCAGAATAGGACATGTTTAAATAAAGTCTTTGCATTACTTGTCAGCCTTGAAGAATAAAATCATTGGCATTGAAACAAGAAATTGTGATGTATGCTCTTTTGCAAAAAGTGAAGGCTACAATTTCCAACTAGTGTTTCAAACTCAGCTGCTATCTTTCAACTTCTTCATTTAGATGTTTGGGAACCATACAATTTTCCAATATATGACAAGAAATAATATTTTGCTACAATAATAGATGATTATAGTAGACAGACCTGGGCATGTCTAATACGGTCGAAGTGTGAAGTGTGTGTAGGTTTGGAAAACTTTCTGCTGATAATAAACAATCATTTTGGTGTCAATATCAAGTAGTTAAGATCTTACAATGGAACAGAATTATGTAATATATAATGTGACAGTTTGTTGGCTTCTTATGGTATTATTCATCAAACTAGTTGTCCATATACACCACAGCAAAATGGAACTTTAGAAAGAAAGCACAGGCACATCTTAGAGGTGGCCAGAGCTTTGAAACTTTAAAGTGGAGTCCTCATAAGATTTTGGGGTGACTGCGTTAAGAATGCAATCTATGTGATCAACAGACTACCAACACCAGTTCTGAAATGAAGAACTCCATATGAGCTGTTATGTGGGAAAGAGCCTATGGTGGATCACCTTAGGGTGTTTGTTTGTCAATTCCATGCAACAACCTTGCACAAGGGAGATAAGTTTGCACCCAGATCTAGGAAGGTATTGTTTAGTAGCTACTTAGAAACACAAAAGGGATATAAAATATATGATCTTGAATAGAAATCCTTTCTTGTAAGCAGGGATGTAGTATTTTAAGAAGGCAGATTCCCTTCAAGGATACAGAAGTTGAAGCAGATGATATATTTCTTCAACAGCCATTTCAACAGAAGAACACATTCCTAGCTCACCACTTATACAAGTTGTGAGTCACGAAGACATTACTTTACCTATGAATCAAGATAACATTGATCCCCTTGCAGGTGAATAGATATAATCTCTACAACACGAGAGCAGTTGAACTTATCAGACACTCATGGTTCAATATTAGGTGAAGTTTCAGAAGAGGTTCTTCCATTTAAACCAGTATCTGCACCAACTGCAACGGACTTACCTACACAACCAGCTCTAAGAGAACCCAGAAAGATAACTCCTCCCATATATATGAAACACTATGTGACTTCTACAAAGCTGTCTGGAAACGGCTGGTTTCCAATCTCAAATAAAATTAGATATGATCATCTTCCCGAATATCAAGCTTATTTACGAGCTTTTTCAGTCCTAGTGGAACCTAGATCCTTCAAAGAAGCAGCACATGATCCAGAGTGGATAAAAGCAATGGAATAGGAGATACAAGAACTAGAAGACAATCAGACGTGGGAAACTGTCAATCTACCCATTGGGAAGCAAGCCATAGGCTCCAAATGGGTATACAAAATAAAATACAAGGAAAATGGAGAGGTGGACAGGTTCAAAGCTAGATTGGTGGCTAAAGATTACGCAAATCAAGTTGGATTGGATAACCATGAGACTTTCTCACATGTAGCTAAAATGGTTACAGTGAGAACAGTTATCAATGTTGCTACATTCAAGAGTTGGCGTTTATTTCAAATGGATGTCAATAATGCCTTCCTCCAAGGTGACCTCACTGAAGAAGTCTATATGGATTTACCTCAGGGATTTCATAAACAGGGGGAGTATAAGGTGTGCTGATTGTTGAAATCCCTCTATAGTTTGAAACAAGCCTCGTCGCAATGGAATCATTAAGCTTACAAATGCTTTGCTGTAAACAGGATACTCTCGGAGCTCACAGTATGATTGCAGAAGTTAAGCAGACTCTTCACCACAATTTCAGAGTAAAAAATTTGAGGGAACTTAGAAACTTTCTTGGAATAGAGGTTTTAAGATCACGAGGAGGAATTGTATTGAACCATAGGAAATATGTCATGGAGCTTATTTCAGAGGCAGGTTTGAGTGGATGCAGGCTAGTTGCAACTCCAATGGAACTCAATCATAAGCTAACAACTGTGGACTATGACAACCATGTTGGGAGCACAGGAGATAAACTATTTGATGATGCTCGAAGCTGCCAAAAGTTGATAGGAAAGCTGCTTTATTCGACCATCACAAGACCAGATATAAGTTTTGTTGTGCAAGTGTTGAGTCAATTCATGCATAATCCTAAACAATCACATATGGATGCAGCCTTGAGAGTTGTGAGATATATCAACGGATCTCCAAGCTTGGGTATATTACTTCAGAAAGGTGAGACACACAACTTGATAGTGTTTTGTGACTCAGATTAAGCAGCTCGCCCAAATACTAGAAGGTCGATCACATGGTATATTGTTAAACTAGGAGACTCCTTGCTATCCTGGAAGTCCAAGAAGCAACAAACAATCAGCAAAAGCTTAGGAGAAACAGAATATAGAAACATGGTTGTACCTGTTGGAAAAACAGTATGGATGGTTGGATTGCTAGAAGAATTGGGTAACAATGTGATCAAACCAGTACATTTACACTGTGACAGCAAATCTTCTTTGCAAATAGCAACCAATCCCATATTTCACGAGAGAATCAAGCACATGGAGATTGATTATCACTTTGTAAAGGAAAGGATCAAGACAGGACTCATCACCACTGAATATGTATCCACCAAATAGCAGTTGGCAGATTTAATGACCAAAGTTTTGGGAGTTGCTCAGCTTCATCTGTTGTTGTCCAAGCTAGGAGTGTTAGATGTCTTCCACTCTCCAGCTTGAGGTGGAGTATTGAAGTGCAAAAGTGTAGCCTTGGGTAGTTAAGGGTTATTCAGCAATTTAGAAAAGTTAGAAGGGCCAATTAGTTAAGGTTGTTAGAGTTTGTTATAAAGCATTGTTGAATGCCAAAACGTAACCAACACAATTCATTTTGTCTAGTACACGATTTTTTCTTCCTCTCTGCCTCCTTCTCTCCTTCTTACAAAATCAGTGCCCTAGATAGCAATGGTGCTTATCTAGTCTGCATGTTGCTCGATCTGCTTAGCTTGGAATTCACAAATAAACAAGTTGTTTTAAAGAAGCAAAAAAAAATAGTTACTCTACGAAAGCACTTATTTGAAAAATACACTAGAAACACTTTTTTACAGTTTGGACAAACATTATTTGATGTTAAAAAGTAATTTTCAAATTAATTAATTAAACACAAACAGTTTCTTACAAAATAATTTTGAAGAAAAAAGAACTTCTCAAAATAAGATGATTTTAGATGTTTGGCGAAACAAGATACTCCCTCTGTTCCAGTTTATGTGAATCTATTTCTTTTTTGGTTCATTCTAAAAAGAATGACTCCTTTCTATATTTAGTAGCAATTTAGATTAAACTTACAATTTTACCCTTAATGAGAAGCTTTTATAATCACACAAATATTCTGGATCCTTTTTTGACTTGTTTATGACCATACATTCCAAAAGTCTTAATTTTTTCTTAAACTCTTTGTCTAGTCAAATTGGAACGGAAGGATTATTAAACTCTGGTACAGAATGAAGCTACGGCACAAAAATTAAAACGTAGGGAGTAAATGTTCACATCAGTTCTGATAAGCAAAGACGCAAAAATTGTCTCACCCAATATTTGAATCGGACTTTGTTCTGCAAATAAGCTACTCTCTTCGTTTCAATTTATGTGAACTTGTTTGACTGGGCATGGAGTTTAAGAAAAAAATGAAGACTTTTGGAATTTGTGGTCCTAAACAAGTTTAGATGGGGCCCAGAGTATTTGTGTGGTTATAAAAGCTTCTCATTAAGGGTAGAGTTGTAACTTTAAGCTAAATTGTTACCAAATTTAGAAAGGGTTCATTCTTTTTGGAATGGACCAAAAAGGAAATAAGTTCACATAAATTGGAACGGAGGGAGTATTAGTGATGAACTCTCTCTCCCTTGCACAATCTTTTATTCAATTTTTTTGAGAATTTTGACAGCACCTTTTCAAATTTAAGGCAAAATTGTGTGGCTAGTAGTAAAAAGTAGCTCGATTGAGTTCGCCTTTCACAGTGATATGTACTCCCTCCGTTCTAATTTATGTGAACTTGTTTGACTGGACACGGAGTTTAAGAAAAAAATGAAAACTTTTGGAATTTGTGGTTTTAAAAAATCCAATTGGGGTTCAGAGTATTTGTGTGGTTATAAAAGCTTCTCATTAAGGGTAGAGTTGTAAGTTTAAGCTAAATTGTTACCAAATTTAGAAATGGTTCATTCTTTTTGGAACGGACCAAAAAGGAAATAGGTTCACATAAATTGGAACAGAGGGAGTATACCAAGCTTTAAGGTCGGGTCAATTAAGTAGAAAGTGGTATGCCTCTCTTTTCATTTAGAGCATGTTTGGAAAGCCACCTAGAAATTGAATTGGGTGTAATTGGGTGTAATTACATAATTTGGCATGTTTGTTTGGCCAAGTAATTACTTGGTTAGCATGGAATTGGGTGTAATTGGAGGGGTTTAATTACACTCTCTAATTCTCAAGGTGGGGTGAGAATTGGTTGTAATTACACTGTGTAATTACAAGATTATTTTTTATTTTCTTTCCATTTTATTTTTATTTTAATTTATTTTCTTATAACTTTTTATTTCTATTATTTTAATTTTTTATACTTTTTAATTTCTTTTAAAATTTTAAAAATATTTTTCTTTGCACATTATTTATCTTTTATTTCTTGTTATTTCATGTAATTGCTTATATTTTATTTTTATTTATTTTATTATTCTATTTTTTGAAACTACACCTCCTAATATTATAAATAATGAGTCATTTATAAACTTATCATATAATGAGTGATGTAATTAAAGTAAAATTTCATTGTTGAATGTGGTCATAAACTTATTATGTTTCCTAATCTAAAATTATAGTGGACCTTACTATTATTCTGTTGGAATTTGACATATGCTAATAATTTTTTTTTAAAAGTTTGAAATTGTGTTATATTCATTGTTCTAATATACTTATTTTAGTAGTATTGGCTCACGTCGCATGTTGTTCATTTTTTAGTTAGAACTAATAGATCAGTTTTGTCTAACATTTGAATAATGTTATGACATTATATTTATAAATATTAATTTATTTTATCAAATATGAATTCCATGATGTTCTTACAAAAAACATATATTTTAAATTTTTGTACGTATCTAAACTAAAATTAATTTAAAATATATACATAAATTATTTTTACAATATTAGTTATAAATATATGATTACATATTAATGTATATTCACGAAATATATATATCTTAAATACCAAATATAATATCATTTATACTTATAAAAATTTATAGACATATATTTATCATATTAACTTTTAAGTTGATAATTACTTAATTTAAAATTTAATCTAATTGTGTAATTACACTTACGCAATCAAACAGTAAATTTGAAATTATACTATAACAAACAATGTAATTACTACCCTAATGATTATACCAATTCCAATTATTCCAAACAACTCTTACAAAAGATTAGCATCCGCTGCGTAAAGATGATACGCGCAGATCGATAACATTAACTTATGAGGCAAAGTCTTAAGTTAATGCAAATTTGCAAGTCCAACTGAGCTTGAGAAATAATGTAAAATAGATTTAAAAAATGGACATAATAAATTCACAACTTGATTTAAGACCATCTCCAAAGCTGCACTATTTTTTGTATCAAATTAAAATTTGGTGCAAGAAATGATATTATTTTATTTTAATGCAACACTAATTCTTACTCTATTATAGAACATATTTGGTGCAACACTATTCATCACTACAAATTTGATTTATTAATATTTTATTTTATTTTTTTATTTTTGAACTTTTAATTTATCTTATATTGCATATATAATTAATTTTTATATTAGGATCTTTATAATTTTAATTTTATATCCTATTTTTTGATATATTAAATTTTGAATATATTCTATTTATATAAAATTATAAGTTAATTTGTTTATTATTATAATTATATAAAAAGAAACATAATTATTATTTAAAAATAAAAAAACAAATGTAATTTGATAATAAATAATTATATAAGTAGATAATGCAAGTTATATATAATGAATATGAAAAAAAATAATATTAGTTTAGAGGAAATAAAAAATAAATAAATAAATAAATAATAATAATATAATATAGAAGAGAAAAGATTTGGTATAAAAATGATATAATAATTGGAGTAAATTTGATATTATATTATTTTGATTTGAAATTTAGTATTAAGGTTAAAGATGTGCTAAATGACATTAGACAAAAAATTAAACACCAACTTAGTCATTGATAGTGTGTTCAAACCAATTCAAACAAAAATAATCCTTAAACATATCACTATGAAATAACAAGATAATAATCAAATAATTCCTCTTACTGTGAAATATCCTGAGCAGAAAAGATTAGATTATCAATTAAAACAACTTTCATGACACACCCAACTCATAATTAACTATACTATTCTAATAAGTATACTTGAAAAGCAAAATTAATGAAAATAGTATAGATATTAAAGAACACAGAACTGAGAACCAAGCAATTACTATTCCTTGAATATGTAACGGAGAATTACATCATTAACCTTGTCAAAAACTAAGCGACCCTAAAACACAACGGCAGCAAAAGTACAAATCTATAATAATTATCCACAAAAACCCTAATTTGAGAAATCTAACCCCCAAATCCGTAAAGAGTCCTGCCCTGCCTCTTGAGCGCATAAACAACATCCATAGCAGTAACAGTCTTTCTCCTAGCGTGTTCAGTGTAAGTCACTGCATCACGAATCACATTCTCCAAAAATATCTTCAACACACCACGAGTCTCCTCGTAAATTAAACCAGAAATACGCTTTACTCCTCCTCTACGAGCCAAACGCCGAATTGCGGGCTTTGTGATTCCCTGAATGTTGTCCCTTAAAACTTTTCTGTGCCTCTTTGCTCCTCCTTTGCCCAATCCTTTGCCTCCCTTGCCTCTTCCTGACATTTTGACAAAAGAATTTGGGATTTAGGGTATTTTGAAATTTGAACTTGATATGGGAAGATATGTTCTTGATTCGGATTTTGATGAATGGGGAATGAGGAGTTGCGCTTTATATATAGCTGATGGTTGTTGGGGTTACGGAGAGGTTTGAATCGTGGCCGTTGGTGTCTTGGAGATAAAGGTCATGATTGGACGGTTACAAGTATCGATCCGTGTGAAAGGAGGGAAGTGTATATGACTCGTTGATTAAATGGAGATCGAAGGTGGGGAGTGATTCTTTTGTGATAGTGTGCGGATTGTGCTTTTTGGTGAGAGGAACGTTACACTATTTGCTTGGGCAGAAATCTATCCAACCTTAGTCGGTTAGTCCCATATAATTTGTTTTCGAGAAGAGGGCAAGTGAAAGTGAATGAAGAATTTTTGATCGTTTGGAATTATGAATATGGCAGGAGAAATGATGTGTATTTAAAGAGATATACACATTTAATTTAATATGTAATAATTATTGATATCTAATTTTTTTCTATATATTTTAATATGAAAAATTCCTTCAAAATAATATATATATATCCATATATAAGCATGTTCAAATATTTTATTATTTTGCCATAATTTTTAAAAGTGTCACGCCCTATCCTTGGAGAGCGTGACCGGCGCGCGACCGAGAAAACCCGATCGAGCAAGCCTTACCTGGACACTTCCTACCCAACTTGATAGAATTACGGGATCCGATTCCATTTAGTGTAATTGAAGAATAAAAGGGGTTGCACATTCGATCATGTATGTCTTATTTTATAACACAACATTAAACCGTAGTTAGGGCTTCCAAGATTCCATACAGTTATAGTTTAGTACATCTCATAGTTTAGTTCCCAAAAGTACATATAGTTGACAATCAAAAACGAAAAGTTTCAAAATACAACGTGATTCTAAGACCACCACAACACTCATACATGACCCACAAAAACGTCTACGGAACCTCTAAGGATACAAGAGACCAAAATAATGATACCGGCGACAAGACCACGGCCATAACTCAAAATGTGATAACTTACACAAATGAAGAGTTGCAAACCCCTAGGAGGAATAGGGGCTCACCAAGACAGATGTGAAGAGAACAAGAATGCACCACTATCCGCGATTGGCACTATCAGCAGCGGAACCACCTACATCTATTCAAAGATATAGCGCCCCCGACAAAAGGGACGTTAGTACTATCGAATAGTACTAGTATGTAAGGCAAACACAATTCTTAATAGGATGAACAATGAACCAATGGAAGACAGTTATATCATTAACAATTACATCACAGAATTTCAAGGAGGAGCACCAAATAAGTTTCACATGATTTTGGTTAAGTGTTTCCGTTCTTTTAGGTTAATATTCTTTAATGCCAAATACCATATCTTAAATATAAAGCCACCGTAGGGTTTTTACACGGAGTCCGGTCTTGGCCCGACCGGCTAAGCCATCCCAAGTGAGACATATCCATATTCACAATAATGTTCAGGAACCCAATATAAATGCCACCATGTGTACAACATGGCGTCCGATCTCGGCCCGATCAGCTAAGCCATCTCACTTGGGACATAACCTCTTTTAATTAGTCTATAGTTCCCATTTCCTTCCATTTTTTCCCATACCTGGTACAACACCTCTTTTCATTTATTTGTTCCTTGGCACTTAGATACATCAACACAACACAAGTATTCCCTTTATCAATTCGTTCATGTAATTCTATCATTCATTTGTTAAGGGCTATCATACAAGGCATGCACATGCTTAAGAAAATAACAAACACTTAAAAGACATGATCGCCTTATCAATTATCATGATTTCAAATAAACACATAGAACAATGTGGAACGAAAGTCCACCACCCAACACATTAATGTAATCAATCAAGTGGAATCAATTTGAAATTTCAAGCCAACCATTTGAACACTAAGAATTCAATACTAAAAAGAAAGGGGTTAGCCATACACACCTCAATGGAGTATAACTTAATTCCTTATAATAATTTCCAGAATTCCCTAGCAACTTCGATCTATTTTATGAGAGCCATGAATTTAGCCAAGAATTAGAGATACGACTAAGATTCTAGCTCATTTGAGCATATTGTCAAATACTAGGTGTACATTGTGGTTTTTGGATCCTTTTGTGAGAGATTTTATCACTTTTTACCCTAATTACCATCTTTTTAACTCACAATCTTCCCATACACCATTGTTACTCATGCATGCAAGATAGTAGATTCACATACCCATGAACTCATCCTTGATTACTCGTTTTTAGATAAAATTTTGACATTATAGGTTAGGGAACAAGTTCTCACCTCTTAGGATGAAGACCCAGCTGCTTTACTTGATAATATTTGGGCAAAGGATTTAGAGAGGACTTGATGGAGGTCACTCCCTCTCACTCTAGGACTCCCTCTCCCTCTCTTTCTATATTATGAAAATAACAGAAAATGGTTTATTGTGGTATTTTTAACGGGGCGAGGTCGGATTTTAAAATTTAGAAAATAAGAGCCTCGAGTCAGATTTGCAATCGTAAAGTTGAAATGCGGTCCACAGAATAGACTGCAAAAATGCTCCCAAAAACTAGACACACTGACTGGGTTTGCGGCAGAAATACGGTCCGCATTCACATTCTGCGGTCGCATAATGCACCGCAGAACTGCACTTCACAAAATCCTTAGGAAATTATGCGACGACTATGTGGTATGCATTTTGGTTATGCGATCGCATAATTGACCACACAGTTGACTTCAAATTTGGCCAACACACTAACTCACTCTGCGGCAGAAATGCGGTCCGCATACTTGATATGCGGCCGCATTCTCGACCGTAGAATTGCACTTTTCTAGAGAATATAATTTCTTTACTTTTAATGCATAGCTTAGTCCCAAAGGGTCCGAACCGCGGTGAGCTATTTTACACATGTCTAACATATATTCCTAATTTGACACTACGAGCTTTCGGGTTTATAGTAAAAATCTTTCACAGGCCTCATATTCTCCCCCACTTAGGATCATTCGTCCTGGAATGAGGGTCAAGGTTCCCTCACTAGCAGTTTCTCATGAACTCCTGATTTCTCACAATCATGGGATATTTCAATAGCTCCGAGTTTGGCTATCTCCTTAAATTTCTGAAAATTTCGCCAAAGTTCCCTTTGTATCTAGGCCTATCCACCTGTTAGAGAGCCCCAGAAAATATGTACTAACTATATATACATAATCCATAGACACAACATGACCTTTACAATATTAACCATGGCCACATAGGCAACTATATAACCAAGATGAAGCAGAACAGTTTTTACATAGATTGAAACAAGGATACAGATTTCATAGGGACCAAATGGTGGAAAGCTATTACATGGCTATACAAACAAATGTGGGTACTTCCTTTTTATTTCTTCCTCAGCTTCCCAAGTGGCTTCCTCAACCTGCTAGTTTCGCCATAACACCTTTACGGAGGCAATTTCCTTATTCCTCAATTTTCGAACTTGCATGTCAAGAATGGCAACTGGGACTTCTTCATAGGACAACTCTTCATCGACCTTAATAGTTTCAACCGCCACGATTGTGGACGGATCTCCCGCTACTTTCTTCAACATAAACACATGAAAAACTGGGTGTACCAATGATATCTCAGGTGGCAACTCAAGTTTGTATGCCACCCACCAATCCGCTGGATGATCATGTACAGTCCGACATATATTGGGCTCAATTTCCCTTTCTTCCCGAGCCACATGATACTCTTCATAGGGGAAACCGTCAATAATACCCAATCGTCTTCTTTGAATTCCAAATCCCTGGCGAATAAGACTTTTGGCGACTCTAAGCAGTCTTCAATCTTTCCTTAATAATTTTGACCTTCTCCAAGGCCTGGTGCACAAGGTCTGACCCTATCAATTCAGCTTCCCCAACTTCGAACCACCCAATAGGAGACCTACATCTTCTACCATACAGTGCTTCAAGTTATGGCATTTGGATACTAGCGTGGAAGCTGTTGTTATAAGTAAGGCTGTATGGTGGGCTGGGCCTGGACCAGGACCGGACCGGGCCCGCGGGCTAAACGGGCCAAACGGTCCTGGCGGGCCGGTCCTGGCAGTCCTGGGCCTAATGGTGCATAAGGCCCGCGACGGGCTGGTTCCACCCAGCAGGCCCACGAAGCTCGGGACCGCTAAGCCCGGGACCGGCTGGCGGGCCTGGGCCGGTCCTAACGGGCCTAACGGCTATTTTTGAAAGAAAAAAAATTTAAAAAAAAGCCCAACTGTTAGATTTTTAAAATCTAGCCGTTGGGGGTATAAAATATCCGTTGGCCACTTTAAAAAATAGCCATTTGGCCCCCAAACTTTATTTTAACCCCAAACTTTATATAATTACACTTTTTTCCATTTTTCAACTATAAATACCCCCTCATTCTTT
>MU702891.1:0-13216 GCA_026770625.1 Nicotiana glauca | reverse complement strand
CCCCCCCCCCCCCCCAGAGTTAAAATCTTGCTCTACTCAATCTTATATGCAATCTAGAATTCTCTCTCCCGAGTTCAATCATAGATTCGTAGATAGTATTCATTTGTCGATCAAGCAATCAAATAATTAAGCACAAGATTGAATAAATAAACCAATATGATAAAATAACAAGAACAATTCAAGCTTCAAACTACAACGTTCTTGTAGCACCCAAAACTCTAGAACCAATAAACAATGAAAATTAAAGTAGAGAAGAGAAGAAAAACTAGTTAGAAGCCTCCTCCAAGTGTGGTGTGTGTTCCTCCACGTGAATTCTCCTTCAAAGTGTGTTAGATTTCTCCAAAGCAGCGTCTCCCTTCAAAAATATGTTTAGTCTTGCTTTTATACGTGTTGGGTAGGTCTAGGGCCGAAATAACCTTGTCCCGGGCAAAATCGGACAAGTTTCATGTCACTGGCGCCCTGCCTAGTGATCTAAGACAACCCTGCACTACTATTGAGTAGCGAGAGAGGTCGAAGCACCTTTTACCCGATTAAGGTCGGGATCGATTTTCACAAGGAGCTACATATTGGAGTTGGGTGTCTATCTAAAGCGGAGTTGTGTATTTGCTCCAAATTTCACTTCTACACATTTTTGGTTTTGATTATGATTCTAATTTGATGAAACTACAATGCTCAATTAAACTAAAATAAACTAAGTTTAAACTATTGCAAGTTGTTCAAAGGATTAAAAGGTACTAGGGTAGTGACTTCCGCCTAGGCTGTCAATTGATGGATTCTTGAGTCTAAAGCTAGATTGTCACATTTGGGGAGTATGATATAATCGTTGCTCGATTCTACTAACTCTATACCTCTCGGTAGTTCAAGTGATTTTGCCCGAATTGACTTTCTCAAGATCAATTAGGTATGCAAATTTGTACAAGCAATCAAGTTTCAAGTCGGGTATTACTACCTCTAAGTTTAACCCTTTAATTGGGGCTATCAATTTCTTCAGTACACCCCAATTCTTTATTGAACCAATTTCAGAGATTTAGACTCTCTTTCTCAAGAAGAGCCAAAGTCAACTAAACACAAACTAGTATTTGCAACCACTAATTCAACAATTAAACATGAAATTAGTACAAATATCAAACACCCATAGTCAATCAAGCCCTAAAATACAAGACCCATCAATTACCCACACTAGGGTTAACAACCCTAGCTTATGGTCTAGCTACTCGTAATTAAAGAAGAAAATAAAGAAATAGATGAAGAAAGACTCATATTAATTAATTACTAAAATGAACTTGAAGATTCAATGGTAAAATTAAGCTAAAATTACTCAAAATAGCAAAATAACCCAAGTCACGAGTACAGCTCTACGTACAAAACTATCCGCTTACCTAAAAATAGGAAAAGAATCTATTTATACTAGGCTAAAAATCTCAGAAAAAATTCCCGTACGGGGCTAGTGCGGACCGCACAAAATCAAGGGCGTCCACACTAAGGCTCTTGACTTGAAAATCCAGCTCTCTGAACTTGGGCAATGCGGACCGCACAAAGTCTAGTGCGGCCGCGGTGGCTTCTAGTGCGATCCTCATGAAATGGAGTGCGGACCGCATTGGGCTTCAAACTTGGAACTGGAAACTCTCTAAACCTTCTCTTTTCGCACCGCACTAAATCGAGTGTGGCCGTTTTGATCCCAGTGCGGACCGCACAAAACCCCGTGCAGCCGCATTGCCTTTTTGCCTGAATAACAGCCTCTCTGAACCTCACTTGTGCGGACTGCACAGAATGGTGTGCGGCCGTACCGGCCTTGTTTTGCCTGAGCTTTGTCTTGTCTTGGTACTTGTGTAAGTTTCACTCTTTTTTGAGCTGATCTTTGACATCTTGTCACCTTGTTGATCAAACCTGTAATTAAGCACAACTTGTGAGCCTTTGGGACTATTTTGTACACATTTCTAATCAAAACTTGAGCATGAAGGAGTGTAAAATGCATCATATTCCCTAGTTATCAACTCCCCCAAACTTAAGCTTATGCTTGTCCTCAAACAAACAAAATAAGACCCACGCCTTAAGGGAAAATCCAAAAAAATTCAGTTGTCCTAAAGTGACTTCATCTAGCATCAATTGGGACTAACAATTGCCCTCAATACAAATGAATCATTAACAATATTTACTCTTTGAAACACCATGGATTGAGTGAGACACCAGAGCACCAAGAGTTGACTCAATACATCAAAGAACTCTTTCTATTACTTTGGTCATTGTGATATCCAAACTCACACATCCTCAACTCTCCCTAAGCAAACCTGACCTTTAGAAAATTGGCACTCAGAACGAGGTTAATAGAAATTCACTCATCTCTCTAGAAAAAAATCACAAGTCCGGCTCTAAGTATCATATGCTTGCCCCTTATGTTTGTCACCACTAATGTAAGCTTCTTCAACTAAAGATCATATAGGGCTTTTGTGGAGACATAATGAAGTCTTTTGGTTCAGAGAAGGCAATGTTTGGTCTAAGTAGGTTCTATCTTCCCTTAAACACTTCTTTTGTTTCATTTTGCGCACAAATTCACTTGACTTTTTGAGCCATTTCACTTCTTTCTAAGGGGTTAGAGAGACACACTGTCACTCTTTCTTATACATTTTAAATCTTTTCTCCTTTCTCAACTTTTCACACCTTTCATTCTTTGCTTTTCTTGAATCCTCCTTTTTTTATTTACTTCTACATTGAGCATTCTTTTTGTCTTTTTGCTTTTCTTTATTTTTCATTGCCTTTCCTTTTCTTAGTTTTGTACCTTTTTACCACTTTGTTGCCATCCTCGTCTCTCCCTCTAAACTTATACTTTTTTCATGTACTAAGGAAAGATCGGGTGCCAAGAGAGGGTATCTTTTAGAACGGATACATGCTTGTATCATGGTTCTTGGAGGAAAAAGGTCTAAGGCTCAAAAGAGTTGACTAGGGATTTTATCATTGTTAGGATATGAAAGTGTTCAAACTATCATTTGGATCAAGGAGAGCCTATAATCATGTCTCAATTCAAATTACACTTAGGATTTTGCCTCAACATACATTCAGGGCAAGTTCTAGACCAATGGCTCGGGACTTGGACTTGCAATGTAATTTCTCACCACACAAGCTATGAGATTGCTAAAGATACAGAGTCGGGGGGCTCACAACGACCTTAGATAAGGTTTGAGCACACAATGGTCCCAAAAAAATACTTGATGATTATCGATCAATACAAGAGTCTCAAGGTCACGACTTTTACCATCCTAAACACAACAGTTTATTTTTTACCATGAGATCAAAGGCAAATGTGCTAGGCCAAAGTGAAGCTTTGCTTGTGGCACCCTTAATCACTAACTACTAAAAGCAAAAAGAAAAACGGACTCAAACCCTTAAGAAGGTTGTCACGCCATCCATCATTAGGAAGAGCCACCCGATTCACAAACTCCACATTTGGAAAGAAACGTGGCATTAAGAAAACCAAAGGCTTATTGCAAACGTTCAAAACAAGAAGCTACGAACATAAATAAGAAGCTATGAAAAATAAAAATGCGGAAAGTAGAATGAATATGTACAAGAGGGGATTTTAATCGAATATACAATACGGGGATGAATATATATAATGTTACATAACTTTTATATGCAGACCCAAAGTGAAAAGTACGAAAAATTTAATGAAGTACCAAAATTATATACATACCAAAGACGAAAAATAGAGAAGAAAAATAAAGAAAGCATAAAATATGTCAGATATATACATTCATCCATATCAAATCAAAGTAGGGCCTACCCCCTCAAATCAAATCTAGCATTGTCCTCAATGCCAACTAAGAAAAATAAGCATAAAAATTAAAGGGAAGAGGATACAGAAACTCCCTATGGCTCATCTGTCTGCATGGGATCCTGAGTGGTCCCTGGGTCCTCAATATGATCGGGAACCTCAGACGGGTTCCCTATAAACTGTTGCTTTGCTGTTGGGACCTGGGCCTGGATAGGCTCCTGAGCCTGGACAGGCTCCTGAGCTGCATCCTGTGGCTGACTTGAGGAGGTCTCCGGTGGGTCTGCCAACTGGATGACTACATCATCTGCGCGGGGAATCATCCTCTTCCTCTTGGGAGGCCTCTGGGTCTGCTCTGGCTGGGGATGGGCTGTTGGCTCCTGGTCATGTAGTAATAAATCCAAAGGCAGATGATCTGCCTTCAACCTGTCAACCTCAACCCTCAACTCTTTCACAAACTCCTTAGAAGCCCTAGTCTTTCTCATCTTCTTGGACTTCCTAGCAAGCTCCTTGAGAGATTTCCCATGAGAATCCACAGCTTGTGTAAGCACTTTCTGAGTATCAAGATCTTCTTCTAGTTTTCCAGAATCTCCTTGAGGGCATCCTCAATAAATTGTAGGACCTACGGAGGTGGAGGTGCCGATTGAGCTGCCACTGTAGTAGTGAGGATAGACAGCTTAGAGGAAGCTGTCTGTATCTAGTTGTTGATGCTAAGAAGGTCCTGGCTCAGACGGTAGGCGGTCACTGGGTAAGCTCGGGTAGATGGTATGTTTGGAACTATTGAAGTGGATGGACCAGGAGGCATGTCCGATGAGGTGTAAGCAGGCTGAGTAGGAGCCATTACCACTGCTGTCTCTTCAGACTGGCCAGTTGAAGTAGTGGTTGTTCCCTTGTAGTTCTTGCCTTTTGGGTTGTCATCACCCTGCATGTTGTACCATGAGAAAAGGGGCCTTTTCTTTTACTTTGATATCAAATGGCTGCTTTTCAAAATTGAGGTCCCTGAAGTACATGGTTAAGAAGCCGGGGAAAGGGTAGTTTCTGTCACCTTCACTTACCACCTGAGTAATCACCCGTGACATCACATTCTCGATGTTAATCGGGTACCCCGCCATAATTGATGCTACCAGTACTGCTTGGTGAAGAGGGAGGGAGTTGTCATGAGTAGTGGGGTCCAATCTGCTGCACACGAACGTTTCCCACCCCTTGCCCTCGAAATTCAAACTTTGCCTCAAGATCTTTACTCCCGCATTCAACCAATCAGGGGTGGTACCTGGGATTGCCAGATACTGTGCCAACTAAGGATGGACCTCCTCACCTAATTCCATCTTCGCCAAGTACAACAACTCATCCTCCTCATTAAAACCCAAGTAGTCATTTATTGACTTTCCATCAAACAACACTTTTAAATTTCTCACCTTGGTCACTTTTGTGCCCTTTTTGATGTGGGCAACGTTGGTATAGAATTCCTTGACCAAGTGCTCGTTTACATCTACACAGTCGCTCAAAAAGTGCTCCCAGCCCACTCTCTCTCTAAACTGTCTCCTCACATTAGTGTTGTGAGGCAAAAGATCTCTATCAACAAAGCTTCTCTACGGAATCAATTTCCTTACAGGTCACCACTCTCTAAACTTATGGTAAGCCTTCTCACTCACAAATTGATCTTGCCACACGTCCGAGTTTCTAGTTCTAGCAACACCTCCCACCTGAGGTTCACTCCCTTCTCCTACTACCTTTTCTTCTCCTACTGCCTCATCTTCTCTTACTGCACCCTCTCTAGATAATGAAGCTGTAGGAGAGGTGGAGTATTCATTGTCACCACCAGCAGCTGAGCCCTCAGATGACTCAGATGATATACGCACTAAAGCTTGGGCAGTGGGGAAGGTGGAGGAGTGTCTCTCGGTCTGTTTCTCTCCGGCCAGTCAGGAATAAATTCTGACACGGAGTCTGAAGATACCTCTCGGGAGGGCTCATACTCACTTCCCAATGAGTGGGAAGAAGCTCTACCAGCTGCCCGAATTGCCTTCCTGGTTGCTTTTATTGCTTCCCGAACTTGGGGGGTTAGTCTTAACATCTTTTGTTTCGCACCCGGGGAGGATTCTACTCTTCCTGGTTGTTTAGTACCCTTGCCTCTTTATTTCACCATTGTCTGCAAACAACATTCATTAGGCTTGTTAGTATCCAGGAAAGCATTGTGAATTGCAGTTGCAGAAAAAATGATGCAGACAATTCAAAATTATGTAGAGTGCGAACCGCACAAAATGTAGTGCAGCCGCACAGAGGCCAATGCGGACCGCATAAAATGCCAATGCGGTCCGCACAGAGGTGGGTTTCAGACTACCCACTCTCTGAATCCAGGCAATGCGGACTGCACAAAATGTAGTGCGGCCGCACAGGGACCAATGCAGATCGCACAAAATGTAATGCGGCCGCGGTCCTCAAAGATCATATTTCAGAACATTCTTCAATGCGGTCCACACAAAATGCCATTGTGGATCGCACAGGGGCACCGCGGACCGCATAATTTCCATTGCAGTCCGCACTGAGTGCTCAAGTGCAGCACTAACTTAGGGTTTATGACATTTTGACTTTAAGTCCAATTTTTGCACCTAATAATCAGTCCCTAAGTGTTTGCCCAGTGTGTGAACTACTTATTCTAACATTAAATAAGAATTAACTAACCTAAGTTTACCAAATTGCAAGAATTACAGGAAAAGAAAAAAAAACAGAAGAAGAACGAAGTAAAACAAAAAGATTTTATGAAAATAATAAAATTAACAATTGAAAAGAGATGAGAGTACCAGATTGAAGATACTGTGATGATGATTAGGCCTTAATGATCAGTGACATGCAATGACTAGGGATGAACAATAGTTTTTTAAAGCTCTGAGAGTTAAAAGATCGAAAAATTTAAAATGAGGGCCTCGGGTACTATTTATAGAAAACGTCATGGGGCCCATCTCACCTACCCAATGCGGACCGCACAAAATGTAATGGGGTCTGCACCACACAACATTGATACAAGTTTTAGAAGGCAACCTACTGCGGTCTGCACACAATGTTTTGCGGCCACAGTGGTCCACCGTGGACCGTACAAAATGTAATGCGGCCGCGATGGCAAACTTCAGAGAGGTTGAATTTTCATCCATCGGCAGTAGGTTCTTTGCGGCTGCACAGAATGTAGTGCGGTCCGCATTGAAAACTTCAGAGACTTGAACAATTTTTTCCACTTTGTCCTGTACTGTATCAACACAATCCTGCAACATCTCACAACCAGTTAGTCCAAAAATAAATCCTACACTACAATGAAAATCAAAGAAAAACACATGGGTTGCCTCCCAAGAAGCGCCTGATTTAATGTCGCGGCACGACGCAGGTTACCATCAAATCATTTGAGATAAAGAAGTGCCACCACGTGGCTGTCATCAATTTTTCCTAAGTAGTGCTTGACCTTATGCCTATTCACCCTGAAAAATTCCCCATTTTTGTTCTTTAAATCAAGATCACCAAACGGGGTCACACACACCACTTCAAACGGTCCACTCCATTTTGACTTGAGCTTTTCCAGAAACAAACGTAATCGAGAGTTGAATAATAGCACCAAATCCCCCACCTTGAACTCCTTGCCAAGAGTAAATTTGTCGTGGAGGTATTTCATCTTAACCTTGTACAGGGACGAACTGGAGTAGGCATGGAATCGAAATTCGTCAAGTTCATTGAGCTGCTCCACCTGAAGATTTGCAGCTACATCCCAATCAAGGTTCAACTTTCTCAAAGCCAACATAGCCTTGTGCTCTAACTCAACCGGTAAATGTCAAGCTTTTCTGAACACCAACCGATACGGAGACATTCTAATCGGACTCTTGTAAGCAATCCTATGCGCCCATAGAGCATCATCCAACTTCTTAGACCAATCGGTCTTATTTGCACTGACCGTTTTAGACAGAATATTCTTGATTTCCCTGTTTGAGACTTCAACTTGGCGACTCGCCTGAGGATGACAAGGAGTAGACACTTCGTTGTGACACCATACTTTGCAAGCAAGGTGTCAAAAGCTCTATTGCAAAAATGCGACCCCCCATCATTTATGATTGCACGAGGAGTGCCAAACCTTGTAAAAATGATCTTTTTGAGAAATGCAACCATGCTCCTAGCTTCATTGTTGGGCAAAGCCACAGCCTCGACCCATTTTGAAACATAATCCACCACCACTAGAATGTAGGTGTTCCCACACGAGCTAACAAACGGCCCCATAAAAGCAATGGCCCATACATCAAAGATATCAACCTCAAGAATGGTATTGAGAGGCATCTCATCTTTCTTCAAAATTCTACCCGCTCTTTGACATTCGTCACATCTCTTCACAAGATCACTTGCAGATTTATACAAAGTTGGCCAATAAAACCCACAACTAAGAACTTTGGAAGCCGTCCCCGCCCCACCATGATGGCCACCATAGAGAGAGGAATGACAAGCCTCCAAGATACTCAATTGCTCTTCCTCTGGGACACACCTTCGGATTACACCATCCGTGCAAATCTTGAACAAATACGGCTCATCCCAATAGAAATCCAAACTTCCCCTTTGAGCTTATTCCTTTGGTTAGACGAGAGCTCACACGGGATAATGCCAGTAACAAGGTAATTAGCAACATCCGCAAACCATGGCATATCACTCATTGACATAGAAAGTAGCTTCTCATCGGGAAATGCATCATTGATCTCTAGGCCATCACACGGCCTTCCTTCCTCCTCCAAGCGGGACAAGTGGTCCGCCACTTGGTTTTCACTACCTTTCCGGTCCATAATTTCTAAATCAAACTCTTGAAGTAACAAGACCCATCATATCAGCCAAACTTTGGAGTCTTTCTTTGTCATCAAGTACCTAAGGGGTGCATGATCGGTGTACACTATGACCTTGGCTCCAATAAGATATGGCTGAAACTTTTCCATTGCGAACACTATAGACAACAACTCTTTCTCAGTTACCGTGTAGTTCCTTTGATTCTCATTCATTGTCTTTCTCGCGTAGTACACCGGATGAAATATTTTGTTAACGTTTTGACCCAAAACAGCCCCAACCGTAACGTCACTTGAATCACACATGAGCTTGAAAGGCAAACTCCAATTGGGTGCGGTAATGATAGGGGTGGTGGTCAACTTAAGCTTGAGAAGTTCAAATGCTTTCATACATTTCTCATCGAACACGAACTTAGCATCCTTTTCTAGTAGCTTGCACAAAAGGGTTCACTACATTCGAAAAATCTTTTATAAATCTCCGCTAGAACCCCGCGTGCCCAAGAAAACTCCTAAACCCCTTGATAGAAGTGGGGGAAGGAAGCCTTGAAATCACCTCTATTTTGGCCTTGTCAACTTCTATGCCATGCTTTGAAATTTATGACCCAACACTATGTCCTCCTCAACCATTAAGTGGCATTTTTCCCAATTGAGCATAAGATTGGTGTCTTCACAATAGGCCAACACTCTATCCAAATTTTTCAAACATTCATAAAATAAACCACCCACCACACTAAAGTCGTCCATGAACACCTCCAAAATATCTTCCGCCATATCGTGAAAATAGCCATCATACACCGTTGAAATGTCGCCGGTGCATTACACAACCCGAAAGGCATCCGAGAAAAAGCAAAGATGCCACATGGACAAGTAAATGTGGTCTTCTCCTGATCCTCCAGAGCAATCAAGATTTGGTTGTACCCAAAATATCCATCCAAGAAACAATAGAATGCACGCCCAGCAAGACGATCAAGCATCTGGTCAAGTAAAGGCAATGGGAAGTGATCCTTACGGGTCACCTTGTTCAGCTTGCGGTAATCCATGCGCACCCTCCATCCGATAACTGTCCGGGTAGGAATTAGTTCATTGTTATCATTGGTCACCACGGTCATACCACCCTTCTTCGGCACACATTGCACCGGCAAAGTCCACGAGCTGTCAGAGATAGGGTACACAACTCTGGCATCCAACCACTTGATCACCTCCTTTTTCACAACTTCTTGCATTGCCTCGTTCAACATCTTTTGATGTTCCAAGGAGGGTTTTGCATCATCTTTAAGAATAATCTTGTGCATACAGAATGCGGGGCTTATTCCCCGAATATCAGCTAAAGTCCATCCAATTGCCTTCTTCCGCTTTTTGAGCAACGCCAATATGGCATCTACCCGCATGTTAGTAACATAAGAGGAAAGAATAACTGGTAAAGTTGAATTAGGGCCTAAGATTTCATACCTGAGGTGTGGAGGCAATGGCTTCAACTGCAACATCGGAGGTTCCTCAATTGAAGGCTTTGTTGGAGGAGTCTTTCTATTTTCAAGATCCAACGAGAGTTTTTGAGGCTCATAAGAATAAGAGCCCATTTCGTGTAAAGCATTCACACACTCCACTCGACCCTCATCATCATTGACATCAAAATTTAACAACACGGCTTCCAGAGGGTCTTCTACATTGATCATTGCACTAGTATCATCAATTATCACAGCCGTGGCAAGGTCCACAAATGAGCACACTTTGATACAATTGGGATGCTTCATTGACTTGCACACATGAAAGACTACCTTTTCATCACCCACCCAAAAAGTGAGTTCCCTTGATTCCATATCAACTAGAGCCTTCCCCATAGCAAGGAAAGACCTCCCCAATATGATCGGGACTTCATAATCTACCTTACAATCCAAGAACACAAAATCAACTAGCAAGATAAATTTGTCCACCCGGACAAGCACATCATCGACAATACCCAATGGTCGCTTATTGATCTATCTGCCATTTGCAATCTCATGGAAGTTGGCCTTGGTGGCCCAATATCCAAAGTTTTGAAAACTGAGTAGGGCATCAAGTTGATGCTTTCCCCTAAATCATATAAAGCTTTAGTAAAGTCTGCACTTCCAATAGTGCAAGGGATAATGAAATCACCAGGATCCTCCAACTTTAGAGCCATTAAATTTACTATAGCACTAACTTGGTGGGTCATCTTGATAGTTTCACAGTCCATGGATCTTTTCTTGGTCACCAAATCTTTCATGAATTTAGCATAGCCAGGCATTTGCTCCAAAGCCCTACGAGGGGCACATTGATGGATAAGCTCTTCATCATGTCAATGAACCTTTTGAACTGATTCTCATTTTTCTGCTCGACTAGCCTTTGAGGATAAACTGGAGGTGGCCTAGGCACGGGTACCTTGGCTTTTGGCACAAATCGGCTCCGGCATGTCGATTACGTGTTCCGTAGACGGGTTCACATCATTTTGTGTTTCCACCTCGACATCTTGAATATCAATCCTCACTTCTTCATTCACATTTTTATCAACCACATTCTCAACCACCAAAGGAACTTTATCTTCTTTCAACTCAACTTCATCACCCAAAATATGCTTTTGTTTGGAGGCATTCACATCACCGCCTCGTCCACTCCTAGTAGTTACCGCCATAATATGATTGTTCTCACCCTTTGGTTAACCACTGTATCACTCGGTAGAGCCCCCTTAGGGCGAGTATTCAAAGATTGTGAAATTTGGCCTAGCTAAACCTCCAAATTACTGATTGAAGTGTTGTGAGAAGCTGATTGTGCATCGGAGTCCGCATTATTTTTCATCATCTGTTCAAACATCATTTTGATTCTCCCTATTTCATTGTTAGAAGAACTAGGACCCTGGGATGGAAAAGGTGGTGGATTGCTTGGTTGTTGGGGGCCTTTAAAAGCCTTGCCCCTGATTTCCCTGGTTATTGTTCCATCCACCCCGATTGTTGTTGTTGCCCCAGTTTCCTTGATTGCTCCAATTGTTGTTTTGATTGCCCCAATTTGGATTTTGATTATTGTTTCCCCAATTGTTGTTCCTTTGTTGTTGATTTTTCCAATTGTTGTTGCCTTGTTGTTCATTACCCCAATTCCCTTGGGATCTCCATTGTTGTTGTTGGTTGGAAGAATTGTCTCTTTGGCCTTGATAATTATTCACATAATCTACCTCTACATTTTGCCCATCATAACTGTCATCTTGGAATCCACTACCATCATTGTCAAATTTATCCGAACTCCCTTGGTTCCGTTGACATCTTTGTTTTCTTTGGTTCACTAGCATGTTAACACCCTCCATGGCATTCGCTTGGTGAGGATTTTGGACTTGTTGCAACTGTGCCTTTGCTAGTTGGTTCATGGTTATTGTCCACTCAGCTATCGCTTGCCCATGATCATATAATTCCTTGTAAAAATGAGTGACTGTGGGGTCACCCTGGGGCACATTGGCTCTACTTTGCCAAGCGAAGGACATGTCATCTATCTCATCAAGAATGGCACAAGCTTCATCATACGTCAGCTTCATGAAATTACCCCCAGCAAGTTGATTCACTATGCATTGATTTGCTGTGTTGATACCCCGGTAGAAAGTTTATTGCAACATATTCTCCGTCATATCATTATTGGGGCATTCCTTCACCATGGTTCTATATCTCTCCCAAATCCCATGCAATGGTTCGGTGGGCTCCTACTTGAAAGCTAAGATCTCATCCCGTAATGCTGCCATATGCCTGGTGAGAAGAACTTCGCAATGAACTTGTCCGCCAACTCATCCCAAGTAGTGATGGAATGGTTGGGAAATCGCTCAAGCCGATCCAATGCCTTCCCTCTAAATGAAAATGGGAAGAGTCTCAACCGGAGTGCATCCTCGGACACATTAGTTTGATTGCTCCCCCAATAGGTATCTACAAACCCCTTGAGATATTTGTAAGCATTTTGATTGGCAGCGCCCGTGAAATACCCACGTTTCTCCAGCAATGTCAGCATCACATTAGAAATTTGGAAATTGCTTGCCTGGATCCGGGGTGGGACAATTGCACTCGCATAGTCTTGGTTCAGGAGCACTCGAGGAACCACTCTTGGAGGTGGCAGAGGAGGGTTTGGAACATTGTCATTAGCATTGGCCTGGCGGCCTCTCCGTTGTCCTTGAGGTACATGAGGCACCTCATCATCTACGACATCCTCTACCTCCTCCGCAATCATATTTCCAAGAGGGTCATTAACATTACCTGCTGTTATATCCTATTTTAACTCGGGTCAAACTAGAGTATAACATATTGGTAACTCTGAAGGTTTAATTAATTAAGAGAGTCGCCACCTAATTATTTTAGAGGTGAATTAGGACACCTATTTACTAAATAATAATTAAAGTTAACTCTATTTTGAGGGTCTGCTTAACCTTAAGATTAGAGGTAAGGGTTCTAATTAATCCTATAGGGAAGGTTATTAAAACACCCTACATGATCCGTAATTACGATTAACCGATCAAACTTAGATTAATTAATAAGATCAAGATAAATGATGAATAGTTAATGAACCTACACAAATATTAATCTCATAAAATGTTTTGAACTGGAATTACTCCAAGTTTCATAAAAGAACGTTAGTTTATAGTTTACTTAAGATAGAATATTCAACTGCATTT